>APFE030119552.1:88728-105125 GCA_000404065.3 Pinus taeda | reverse complement strand
ATACACCTGTTTTGCCAACTTTCTTGACAAATAAAGTTGCATCATCAAGATCAAAATGATTGAAGTTGAGTTTCAGAAGATGCTCAGTTAGTTTTTCATACCAGGCTCGTGGTGCTTGTTTGAGGCCATACAAGGACTTCACAAGTTTTCTTACTTTATGTTCATGTCCTTACATAGAAAATCCTTCAGGCTGGATAAAAACATTTTCTTTTAGATCTCCATTCAAGAAGGAAGTTTTTACATCCATTTGATGGACTTTCCAACCAGTCTGAGCTGCTAGTGCAAAGAGTGTCCGGATGGTGGCCCATTTTGCTGTGGGGGCAAAAGTTTCCTCATAATCGACCCCTTCCTTCTATGCAAAACCTTTTGCCAGAAGCCTAGCTTTATGCTTGTCAAGTGATCCATCAGATTTGTACTTGTTCTTGTAGACCCACTTGCAGCCAATTGGTTTGGTTCCAAATGGAGGATCAACCAGCTTCCAAGTGTCGTTCTTTATGAGGGCATCATACTCCTTTTGCATTGCTTCTTTCCATTCATCATGAGAAGCAGCTTCTTTAAAGTAAGTTGGTTCAAAATCTGTAGACAAGTTCAATTCACAATCATAAGAAACATCCATATCAACAGGTGAATTAGAGTCATCTACATCACCTCCATTTTGTCGGTTTGAATTTGTGGTTCCTGTTTTTCCAATTTCATCAGGATGAACACTTTCAAGTGTCTTCGTCAGCTACTTTGGGGGACCTTTCTGAGATGGTCCAGGCTGCTCTGTTGATTGAGTTGGGACTGAATCAAGATTGAGTCTCCCAATTCTATCAATTACATCACTTAAAGCATCATCTGTTGTTGGAGTTTCATGCGGGGGAGAGTGTTTTTCAGAAGAAGATTCCACATGTTGATCTAGTATAGGAATCCTCCCTTCAAGATGTGGAATCTGATTATCAAATTCTTGAAATGATTTTGCTTTTGCGAATCTATCCAAGCGATCAAGTTTCCGCTCAACAACATTTTCAGTTTTGGATGATTCAAGGAAAATTACATCTCTAGATACAACAAACTTCTTATTTACTTCATCATAGAGGTGATATGCTTTGGAGGTGTTTGAATACCCCAGGAAGATACACTTACGACTTCCAGCACCAAGTTTATTTCTATGTACCTTTGGTATCAAAGCAAAACAGGTGGAACCAAAGACACTGAGATGTTTTACCGAAGGAACATGTCCATACCACATTTCATAAGAAGTCTTGTTTCTTATAGCATTAAATGGACATCTATTCTTTATATATGCAGCACATAGAACAGCATCAGCCCAAAACATTATCTTTATATTTTTGAAGAAAAGCATGGATCGTACCATATTTAAGATTGTCCTATTCATTCTTTCAGCTACACCATTCTGTTGGGGATTATAAGGCACAGTTGTTTGATGTATCCCATGTTGTCGAAGATAGTTTTCAAATTCATTTGATGTATATTCTTTTCCATTATCAGTGCGAATAGACCCAATATGAGATTGTGCATCATTTTCAATCCATTTATGAAAATTCTTGAATGTTTGCAAAGCATCAAATTTGTTCTTCAATAAATAAACCCAGCACATTTTGGTGTAGTCATCAATAAACATCATGATATATTTATTTCCATTTGCAGAAGAAACAGGCATTGGACCACATAAATCTGAATGAATGAGTTCAAGTTTCCTATGTGCTCTTGAATGTAAATCATGAAAACATTGTTTGCTATGCTTTCCTAGAATGCAAGCATCACATTGCTTAAGTTTTCTAGGAATTGTAGGCAAACCAGCAACACCATTTTTCTTCAATAAGCGGAGACTGTCATATTTCAAATCTCCAAATCTAGCATGCCATAATAAACTTGATGGAAGTGTACCTTCTTCATGATGAGAATTGTATGAGAAATGTTGTGCATGAGTAGATGTTCCTTGCAGTTTGAGAAGCCTTTCTTCTTCTATTCCCCTCATGACAAGTGAGTGGTCAGATGCTTTTCTTACCTCAAGCTTGCCATCAAACATATGAATGGAGTGACCTTGCTGGCGGATGTGGACCAAGAACAGCAAGTTTCTCTTGAGTTGTGGGAGATATATAACATGATCCAGAAGAAAGTTTGGAAGACCAGGCAGTTTAAGCCTGATTGTGCCAAGCCCTGATGGCTTGATTTTCGATTGATTTGCAAAGTATACTGCTCCATCAACATTGTCAGTGAAATCTTCAAAAAAATATTTTCTATGAGTCATGTGGCAGGTTACTCTTGAATCAAGCAACCAATCATTTTTCCATGAAGCAAGTGAAGCATTAAACAAATCTTCATTTACTCCAATATTACATTGTGCCTCAACATAGTGAGCGGATTCAGGTGCTGTACCTTTCTCTGTATCATCAGTTTTACCTTTCTATTGGTTTCTTTTCTGCTCAATTTTGTCCCATGGTAGCTTGCATGTAGAGGCATCATGTGATCCATTTCTTTTGCAGCGGATATAGTGTAAATCTGCCTTTTCTCCTTGAGAATGTCTGCCCCCCTGCCTCTGAAAGATCTTCCTCTTCCTCTTCGTCCACCTCTTCCTCTTGTAGAATCTTGAGCAGGATGCTTTTCTTTATGAGCAAGGCACACAGTCTCTTCAGAAGATTTAAGGGTTGTCTTCTTTCCAAAAGCTTTCTCTCTTTTAGCAAACTTTTTCACAAGGGAGTCAAAGGTTATATCTTTGAGATTTCCATTTGCTTGCAATGACTCAAGATAATTGGAGTAAGTAGGATAAAGTGCCTTGAGAAAAGCAATAAGAGGAATATCCAATTCAACCTTAGTAGATTTTATATCATGCTTTATGGACTTTACTTCAGATGCAAGAGCAAGAGGATCATTATTTTGCAGTTCAAGAGTGGAGTTTAATCATGAGTTGAACGACTTCAAGTGCAGAATGTGAGTCATAGAGTTCTTTGAGCTTTTGTAAAGCTTCAAAGGCAGTTGAATATGACGAAATATGGCAACTCACCTCTTCATTTATAGATGCTGTGATTAATGAATAAGCTTTGTTGTTCTTGTTTTCCCAAATGACGAGCTCTTTGTCTGAATTAGGCTGTACTGGGTCATTGGCTCCTCTGACACACACTCCTTTCCACAACTCATTGAAAATGAGGGTGTGTTTTATCATCCGAGACCATTCAGGATAGTTCTCCTTGCCAGTGAGAACTATTCCCACCATGGATATGATTGAATGCATTCTGTACAAAAAAATACTTCTGCTGATAGAAAAATACTTCTGTCGTTAATGTATAAAATTGTACTTTTCGTGGAGGAAAAAGTGCAGCTCTAGTGTAAAAATTGTAAAAAGATTGCACTCTTATATATAGGACAAAGGTATTACCAATTCCTATATGGTGGAGATGATATCACTCGTGCAATGTACCAAATAATACAATGTTTAAACAATACATATGGCTGCGTTAAAAAATACATATGGCTTCCTTTCAAGACATATCTAACGCAAAGGTATCAACACCATTCAAAAGTACCATTCAAGGGAAGCGGCTTCTCCCACTTCAAACATTCATCGGTCTCTGGATTCTCCACACATCAGCAGCATACCATGTCAGTCTTCACGCATCAGCAACACATCTCCACGTAGAGGTATCAAAAAGACAATAACATAACCACGCGTATCAGCTGTCTCAAATATTCACTCATCAGCAGCACATCAAAACCACGCATCAGCAGCACATCAAAACAATGCCCAATCCTTTCACATCAGAATACACATCAAAACAATGCCCAATCCTTTCACACGTCAAGCCAACAGCGTGAACTATGAAGCCATCAAAGTGAACTGGGCAATATTCATTCGGGCTGGAAAGTTCCAAGGAGAATCCGTGAACACTAATGGTTAAGTAGCAGCGAGAAGGTAGACTAGAAACGGAAATATTAAGGTATTACAACAGTAATCAACATATGAAGTATGGCAGCGTGAAGCATACACAAGTATTTGTGGGAGCGCATTTATTAAAAACGCAGTGTAGTATTCAACGGGAGGCAATGCGTAGTTAGGAGAGGGCCGAGAGGCTGAGGATCCATATTGCAACATTCAACCAAGGTAATGTGAATTACAAGAGGTGGGACAACGTTGAGGTATGGAGACCGGGGCTCGTTTCCCAGCAGCTATTTTAACCAGAAACGTCCAGCGTTCAAACCTATGAAACGTTCATCGTTCAGACATATGATATCAATACCATATGAGAGCAGCGTTCAATGGAATGGTGCGACATATCAAAGCAGCATTCAATGGAATGGTGCGACTGAAACAACTCAGAACCAGCGTTCAATTATAATGTCAAAACATTCACAAAAAAAAAAAATAACGTACAGCGTTTCTTTCAGGAAAGTATGGGCAGCGCTGGACAGGACAGCGCTCCAGAAGAGCAGGGCGCAGGTTTTATAAAAGGAATATGGCAGACAGACAGAGGAGTTACAAAGAGCATGAGAGCAAAAAAAGGAGTTGGCTCTGATACCATGTCAAGCCAGGCAGTAACTCCATTAGGCAGAAAAACTGATTCATATTATTCCATCAGGTATGTCTATGTTATATACAATAGGGTGTGACTGTTCAGTGCATCTCCTGATGACTGTTCACATTCCTAATTTAATTATTTACATAAATTCACCCAATCATGAAGATTAGGTGTCAACAGTAACTGAAGGGAAGTTACTTGGTCACATCATTTCCAAAGATGGGATCAAGATTGATCCTGAAAGAGTTGAGGCAATCCAAAAGATTCCTCTCCCTCATAATCGTAAATCCCTTCAGCTTTTTCTTGGAAAAACAAATTTTCTTAGAAGATTTATTCTGAATTACGCAGAAGTAGCTAAGCTTATTCAAAGTCTTCTGAAGAAGGATGTAAAATTCTTATGGAAAGAAGATGGCAGAAAGGCTTTTAAGAAAATCAAGGGCGCTATTGCCAAAGCTCCTATTTTAGTTAGTCATGATTATTCAAAGGATTTCATGATTTTCTCTTTCGCTTTTGAAGATACCATTGCTAGTATCTTATTACAAAAAAATAAGGAAGGTCATGAACAAACTATTGCTTTCATGAGTAGAGCGCTTCAAAACTCTAAATAAATTACACTACCATGGAAAAGCAAGTGTATGCCTTGGTTAAGTCTCTTAAGAATTTCAGGATTTATTTGGGTTATTCCAAAATCATTGCTTTTGTCCCACATTCTGCAGTTAAAGATATATTAACTAAAACTAATTGCTTAAGGACTTGTGCTAGGTGGGTTACTAAAATCCAAGAATATGACATAAGATTAGACCCACCAAGTTAGTCAAAGGTTAAGGCTTGGCTGAAATTTTGACCAAAGGTAATGAGAAAGCTCTTGGTTTGATTTCTCTTAAATATACATCTATGCCTAAGCTGCAAAGATTAGGAGAGCATGGATGGTACAAGGATATTATTTATTACTTGTTAAATTGTTAATTTTAAGCAACAATGGTATGTTCTATGCTTTAGAGCAATTTTACTTCAATTTCTTTATTAGCCCAATATTAATATCCAGTTTAGCAATCACATCAACATGATAGTAAAATGCAGATAGAACATAAATGTAAACAATAAAAGACAAGCCAAGACAAGAGGACACAAGATGTGGCACCAGCCAAGGACAAACCCCAATGTGGGGAAACCCTTGATCAATTCTTCTTATAGTCTTCAATATTTCAGTAGAGAGAGATAGTACAATTTACAAATCTGATAATTTATAACAGCAGCAAAAGAGCCCTAACCCGAAAAGTCAACGCTGGTCAACAGGGCAAATTTGACCCTCAACAATTCGGTCAACTTCAATCAACTTCGGCCTCCAAACAGCATTATGAATCAGCCCTCAAAATACTCAAATTCAATGCAATCAAAGTTTAGTCAAACAGTCAACCTAGGGTCAGCCCTAACCACAGTCAACACTGGTCAAACAGTGAACAGATTGCCTTGATTTATGTGCCCATAAATGTGGCCTACCCAAACAGAGATTCCTCACACAAAACCGCAGTCAAAGATGGTCAATGTATGGTCAACACAGCCCAAAACAACCTTCTGGAAAGTCGATCAAACCTGATCAACGTCCAAAACAGAAATTTGTCCTTCCTTTCCTTCGCACGTGTGGAGAGAGTTGTTGTCCAGAAATCCATACCCAACCAATGAGAGAGAGAGAAAGATGAATATGAGTGATGTCCAAATGAGGATGAGGCATCATGTATTTATAGGCTAACGTGGAGGATGAATAGACGTGACTATTGGGCTTCTGAGCCTACATAAGTTTGCTGGCCAACCTTGACAATTTGTCCATAATCAAAATAAATTCATAACTTCATTTGTACATGTCAGAATCGAATGATCTCTAGATCAATCCTACACCTCTTGGAGAGAGGAATCCAAGAAAAATATCAGTTGTCATAAATAAGATGACCCATGTGGAGTTTGGCCCTAGTTGCCAATTTTAACACTCCCTCTCAAATAGGGAGAACTCCATCTGCTAATCCATCTGGCAATTTGTACTATCTCTGCCATCAATGCACTACTCTGTTGAACTATGAAGAAGAAGAAGTGATCAAGAATGTATCATACCATTCTCCACTGACTTGAAGTCAGTCCCAATCAAAAGAGAGTGTCTCATACCACTCTTATTGACCTGAAGTCGGTTCCAATCAAAAGAAAGTGTCTCATACCACTCTTACTGACCCGTAGTCAGTTCCAATTGATCCCAAATCAATATCGGTCATCCTAGCATAGGGAGCATAGTAGTACACGATGCGTCCACTGGTAGTACTATGGTCCCTATCCTCATTTCCCTACTCATTGGCCAGATGAGAGGTATTTCCCATGAGTCCCAGACTACATGGGTAGGATGTCTCAGCAGGAGAAGGATGAACCACTCATCCTGCCTACATGTCGCCAAGGGGTATCACAAGGGAAGGATGAACCACCCACCCTGTACATAGCAAACCACTAAGGGAAGGCTAAACCACTCACCCTATGGTTTCTCACTGCTCCAAAAAGTACCCCAAGTTCCCCCAAAGCTCCCAGAGCTCAATGTCCATCACATACAAGAACCTCATAAGAGGGTCTCCCTGCGACTCCAAGTCATTCTTGGAAGGCCAAGAATTTGACCTTTCCCAAGGTCTTTGTCAGAATATCAGCGACCTACTCATCAATCCCAATGTGATGGAGCCTTATTGCTCCTCGTTGCACCATATCCTAGATAAAGTGGTCCCTGATATCTATATGCTTGGAGCGATCATGAAACACAAGATTCTCTGATAATTAGATCCCACTCTGGTTGTCGCAGAGGATCACGGTGGTATCCAGCACATGTCTAAACAGCTCACTGAAGAGCTTCCTCAACCAGACAACTTCACAGGAGGTCATACTAGCAGCTATATATTCGGCCTCGGAGGTGCTCAAGGCAACCGATTTCTTCTTCCTACTCATCCAGGATATCGAAACAGAACCCAAAGAAAAACAACATTCAAAAGTGCTCTTGCGATCCACCACACTACCAGCCCAATCATCATCAGAATAACCACGCAGCCTCACATTTCCGGCATTGTATCTAAGTCCATGAGTGGTCGTGCCCCAAAAATATCTCAGAAGATTCTTGGCAGCAATCCAATGTATATGATGAGGCTCAACCATGTATTGGTTCAATGTGTTAACTACAAAACATATGTTCGGATGTGAGTTCACCAAGAACATCAGTGCTCCTATGAGTTGACGATACTCAAAATCATTTTCCAATTCAGTTCCAGTAGCACTACCACATAACTTCTTAAAGTTAAGTTCCATCAGAGTAGTCACAGGCTTGCAGTCCACCATCTCAAATCTTTCCAATATCTTCACAACATATTTTCCTTGAGAGAGGAAAATTTCACCTGGCTTTTGCCAGACTTCCAACCCTAGGAAATAGTGCATCGATCCTAGGTCCTCATCTCAAATTAAGAAGCCAACTCCCTTTTACATTTGTGAATGAGAGGGTCTGCAACTGTCAGAAAGAGGTCGTCCACATAAAGTACCAGAATGAGAGGTTTATTCTTCATTCATAGCATCCTTCCATACTTTTTGCTTCACAGCTTCTTCGAATGATGAAGGCTCATTTTGAATGATAATGCTCATGGCAGTCAAATATCCTTGATACCTATTCAGCTTCTTGCTTTCACGGAAAGTCCCCCTTGGTGCAATGTGTCTCTCGACATCTTCGAGAGCCTCCCTAAGCCATCAGGGTCTCCTCTTGGAGGAGGAAGGCTCATGAGGAGGAGGATCAATAGGATCCATAAGTTCATCAACATCAGCCATCGTTTCGTCCTCTTTTTCACCCTGATTTCCTGTGTCAGCTTCTTTGTCCTTTCTTAGGATAGGAAGGTTGTTGATCTTCCTGAGGGCCATATCTTCGTCGAAGGTGACATCATGACTTATCTCAACTTCCGTTTGACCAGCCACATAAATTCTATATCCTTTAGAATTTTCACTATATCCCACAAAGATTCCTTTCTTCCCAGATGCACCCAATTTGCTTCTTTTCTCTTTTGGCACATGAAAATATACGGGGCTTCCAAAAATTCTAAAACGAGAGACATTGGGTTTTCTTACCAGTGAACATTTCTTCGGGAGTCTTGGATTCCAATGCTTGATGAGGGCATCGGTTTTGAACATACACGGCAGTATTTGCAGCTTTAGCCCATAGAAACTTCGGAAGGCCTTGATCATGCACAGAGAACTTCTACAATAGAGCGATTCTTCCTTTCAGCCACACCATTCTGCTCGAGAGTGTATGAAGTCTTGTCTCCCTCTTAATGCCAGTTTCTCTGCGATAATCTTGGAATTTATTGGATTCGTACTCGATCCCATCATCAATCTTCAATATCTTGATTTTCTTCTCAAATATTATCTTAATTTTACTACTGCATAATAATAAAACCGCAGATCTATTGCACCTGTTTTCCCAAAATGGGTTTTTCCAAGGACATTTGTCCAAAAATAATGGTGTTATTGTGTTCTACTATCTTTCTTGCTCAGTCTCTTGCTTCCACATATAAATTAATTAAGTGAAGGTTGCAGTGTATGTATTTCAATACTTGTGGTAGGAAATTGCAAATAACCTGTTCACATAAATCTAACAAGTAGGAGAAATATCATCATTTGTTGCAGTAGGGATTCCAGTTTACGAAATTTTCACATGGTACTAGAGTTGCAAGTAGACCAAGAAGAGCAGTGCCAGAGAACCTAGCGCTGAGCAAAAGAGGGAGATCGAAAAGCTGCAGGAGGCAGCAGTTTGAAACCCCAAAGGATTTGCGCAGTCCTATCCCGAGGGTTGATTTTTGAGGGAGTCTCTCTTTCAGTGAGTCGACAAAGAGGAAGGACTCCCAATTCAATAGTTTGTCGAGGAAGAGGGAGCAGTGTTGAAGCCTAAGCGTGAGGAGAAACTGGTGGTACATAGATTTTTCTGCAGGCAGTTTGCTAGCAGAAAATCGTCAGAAGAGAGAGGAGAAGCACAGTTGAGGGAATTTCTTCCTCAGAAAATTCCTAGCCAAGGAATTCGAATTCTCATGAGCTGAGCAACAGCAAGGGGCAACGGTGCTACTAACTCCAGCAGGGAGTGCATAGGCTAGCCCAGCAGCAGCACAGAGGAGAGAGGAGGTCATTCGACTTTCTATTTGTGGCAAAATGGCAACCAGTGGATTGAGGGATCAAGATAGTTTGGACAGAGCATGCAACTATGTCATGTGGAAGGCTAGAATGTTATTCCTTCTAGATGAGCATGCCCTCAAGACATATGTCGACAGCGTGGTGGTTGTGCATGTAGATGCAGATCCGTTGAAGAAATACAAAGCTGAGATGGCAAAGGCAAAAAGACTGATCCTCGATGGAGTGAAAGATCATGTTGTTTGTCACATCGCTAGCAGAGGACTGCTAAGGAGATGTGAGATGCGTTGTCTACGCTGTATCAAGGATCTTCCGAGCAGCGGAAGATGTATCTTGAGCAGAAACTGAGATCTGCTCAGATGTAGAAGGGAGAGTGTGTGGATCCATTCCTCACGAAGCTTCAGGAGACCCGTGATGAGTTATCTATTGTGGGGTCTACACCTGAAGACTCAGAGTTGGTTAGACTAGCCCTCAATTCTATCTCAGATGAGTGGCAAGTCTTTGTCCAAAGTATCCTGGGCAGGGCGACTTTGCTGAATTGGGATAAGATGTGGGCAACTCTTAAGCAAGAGGAGCCGAGGAGAGACTTGGTCAAGTGCAAGCTTGACGACAGCAGCAACAGTGGGTCGAAGCCCAAGGAGGAGGAGAGACTTGGCCAAGTGCAAGCTTGACGAAAGCAGTAGCAGTGGGTCGAAGCCCAAGGAGGAGGAGGATAATGCAGCGCTTGCATCTAAGGGGCAGCAGGAGCAGCGAAGAAGTAAGAAGGACGTCTCGAAGATAAAGTGCTTCAGGTGTGGTGAGATGGGTCACTACACAACTCAGTGTCCTCTCAGAAAGAAGGACAAAGATGAGAAGCACGATCTGAAGGCTACGCCTGCAAAGATCGAGGAGGAGTTCACCATGACAGTCGAGATAACTCCAAGAGGGAGGTGGGCTGATTTGGAGTTTAGTTCGAAAGAGCTACAGATGGGCAAGATAATTGAGGAGCCCACCTCATGGATCATTTCGTTGCTACGGGAGCCCAAATCAGAAGTAGTAGGATGGACTAGTGTTGGATGGTGCCAAGGAGTGCCCGAGAGAGAGTTGCAATGGCTAGGAGCGTCAAAGACTGAACAGCGCAGAGCAGAGTTGGTAGCAGTGCAAATGGCACAGAGTAGAGGTCAGCAGCAGTGTAGTAGATTTAGAGGGTCAGCGCAGAGACTAGCAGCAGTCAGGCTTCAGCATTCACATGGTATCGTACTGAATACAGTTAGTTCAGTAATTTGGGATGTTTTTCCATTACTGATGGAGTAGCAGCAACAGTTTGCAGTGCAGTGGCAGTTGGCAATGGCAGTGGGCAGTGGCAATTGGCAATTGTAGTGCTAGCAGCAACATAGATGCAGCGCTTGATAGGGAGTTGTAGTACAAATGCAGTATTGACAATGTCAGTGTCAGCAGCAATATAGTTGCAGCAGCAGCGCAGAAGTTGGTGGACAGCATGTCAGGCATTAGCAGTGCAAAGGATGATGTTATGAAGTTAGGGGGAAGCATTGCTAGAGCACATTCCTCGTTAAGAGGGAGTGTTGATTTCTAGTAGCATCGGATGTGCTCAAAGCCTCGAATTTTGTAGGGAGGCTTAGACGTATGCATTCTCCAATACCCAGAAATCGTTTTGGGAAATTCCACCCAGAGACAGTTTTATTAAAATAAGTAATTATTTTTAATGGGACCCTAAGTCTAAACTTAGGAAATTAAAATAATTAATGGATATTAATCTTAATTGTGGGTGAAACTTCTAGAAGAAGGCGAAGATCAAGTCAATATGATCTTAGCCATTGATTAGAATCTAATCTGGGTCATTGATTGATCAATGAGAGGATTATAAGAGAAGGCTTGATGGGCACTTGCAGAACACACCGAGAGAATTCAGAAGATCGAATTTTTGAATCAGAGCAACTACCGAAGAGAGATTCAAAGTGAGATTTTGCAATGAGGGGCAAGGATAGTATCCGAAGGGAAATCTTTCCCAGTCGGAGGATACTCAACAGAGAAGGCAGAGGGAGATAGAGCAGTGGCAACGCTGAGCCAGAGGGGCTAACGCAGAGGCAGCGCTGAGCCAAAGGGGCTGATGCAGAAGCCAAGAGGGGGTCTGAAATTTGCAGAGGGAATTTGAGTTTCAAAAGCCGGGAGCAGGGGTGTGAGACAAGGATGTAGAAATCGAATCACCTGGGCGGCAAATCGACCAGCCATAAGGTTGACATTGTCCCTTGAGAGCTTGACATTGGGCTGACACAGATACTGTGCAGAGGCAGCTGGGGGCAATCTTTCTAGGGGATGGATTAGCCAGGATTTCCAATGATAGTGTGAGGTAATCTCACAAATCTCTTTATTAGGTTTATTCTCTATAACTAGAATGTCGGGAAGGCTTCCAAAGATGTATTCAGATTTTACTACTAAATAATAATAAAACCCTCAAATCTGTTGCACTAGTTTTCCCACATTAGGTTTTTCCAAGGGGGGACATTTTGTTAAAATTGGCAACTAGGGCCAAACTCCAAGTGGATCACCTTATTTGTGACTACTGATATTTTTCCTAGATTCCTCTCATCGAGAGGTGTAGGATTGATCTAAAGATCATCCGATTCCAATAAGTATTTATGGAGATACGAATTTATTTTGATTATGGAAAAATTATCAAAGTCGGCCACCAACTTATGTAGGCTCAGAAGTCAACAGTCATGTCTATTCAACCTCAACGTTTTTCATATAAATACAAGGAGCATTCTCCTCATTTGGACACTTCATCATCACACACATCTCTCTCTCTCTCTCTTTCTCACATGTGTGGCCAAAAGGAAGACATCCTAGGGCAAAGAGGACGCAAAAACAGGACAGCAAGTCATCTTTGACCAGCGTTGACTAGCGTTGACCTTCCAAGAAGTGCAGATTGGGTACGGTTGCCTCTCCTAAGTAGGCCGCAATTTTTGGCACAAAAATCAAGGTGATCTGACCTCAGGTTTGACCGGTATTGACTGCCCTAGTTTAGGGTTGCAGTCAACTTCAGAAATCTGCACTTTGAAAGAATTTTTGGGGCTGTTCTAGGGCTGCTTGTTCAGGCTGTTCAAGGGCAAGTTGACTGGAAATTGACCAAGCATATTGGAGGTCAATTTTCACTCATTTGACTAAGTTTGACTTTGCTGATCTAGGGTTTGCTGCTGCTGATATAAAATTTCAGAAATCAGATTTTGTACTATTTCTCTCTGCTGAACTATTGAAGATAAAAGAAGATTTGATCAAAGGGTTTCCCCATATTGGGGTTTGTCCCTGGCTAGCCGCCACATCTTGTGTCTCTTGTCTTCGCTTGTTTTCTATTGATCGTTTAATGTTCTAACTGCACTTTACTTTATGCACATGTGATTGTTAATCTGTGATTAATAGTAAAGAAAATAAGTAAATTGCGCTAAGCATAGAACATACCATAAATTAACACATTTGTCCAAAAATAACAGTGTTATTGTGTTCAATTTTCTTTCTTGCTCAGTCTCTTGTTTCTACATATAAATTAATTAAGTGAAGGTTGCAGTGTAAGTATTTCAATATTTGTCATAGGAAATTGCAAATAACTTGTTCATGTAAATCTAACAAGTAGAAGAAATATCATTAGTTACTGCAATAGGGATTCTGGTTTACAGAATTTTCACAATGGCACTCCATACAAATTCGCTCTATTGAACCAGTCGATAATCAGGTCATTATCAGAGATTGGGCATAACTCTTTCTTGAAGAATCCAATCTTGGTCTGACTTGTGGGGTTGGAAAGAAGACTCGGAGGGATACAACAAGACGAAATTTTAGACATTAGAAATCCGAAATTACAAAGATACAACAATTTCAAAATCGAGCTCCTAAAAAACAAGAAAAATATGTGTAATTTTTTTTAATTTGCAAAACTTTTGTTTGAAAAATCAGTTTGAAGTGCTTCAAAAGGCATAGAGAAGCATACATATCATTGTTTGATTCCAAAACGGCTCGAAAAAAAAAATGGACACACCTAGTAAGCAATCAGAAAGCTCTTCTATGACGCATGAAGAAGAGGAAGAAATGTAGCATGATATATCAAAATTACAAGACCAACTGACCAAGTGCAGCAAATTTCACTCTCATAAAGAGTAACGAAAAATGAATTGGAAGCTATGATGAATGTTAAAATGGATGGTTTAGAATCAAAAACAAAAATGGACATGGAAGGAAGCCTTGAAGGATGGTTTAGAAACAAAAATGGAAGAATTAAAGGATGGTTTAAAAGCAGAAATGGAAAGTTTTAAGGAAGGGTTGACAAAGTTGCTG
Source organism: Pinus taeda (assembly GCA_000404065.3). Classification (NCBI taxonomy): domain Eukaryota; kingdom Viridiplantae; phylum Streptophyta; class Pinopsida; order Pinales; family Pinaceae; genus Pinus; species Pinus taeda. The sequence continues at coordinate 91,104 of APFE030119552.1, read as the reverse complement.
CAAGAATGCTTCCTAATCGCGACAAGTTATTCCATGAAACTCATGATGAGAACAAAAGGAATAATAATCATGATTTTAGAGACTCTAACTTTGGGTTGAAAACCTACCACATTCCAAAGATTGATATGAGGAAGTTTGATAACAAGGATCCATAACATGGATACTATAGATGAAACAATATTTTGATCTACATGATGTACAACCCTCACAAAAGGTACGTATTTCATCTTTATATTTAGAACCCAATCAGTGTGTATGGTATAGATGACTTTGCTCTCGTAAACCACTTTTCACCTCGTCAATTTTTAAAGAGGAAATGATAGCATGTTATGAAGATACAAATAGCAACACCTTCTTTGGCCAATTAACAAATCTCAAACAAAAGGGTTCAATGGCGGAGCACATTGAAGACTTCCAAAAATTTAATTGAAGGGTAACTGAAATTCCAAAGGAGCATAGGATTGATGTCTTCATAGGGACTTTAAAGGATAATATCCAACATGAGGTTCGCCTTTGGGAACTTGATTGTTAAAATTGGCAACTAGGGCCAAACTCCATGCGGGTCATCTTATTTATGGCAATTGATATTTTTCTTAGATTCCACTCATCGAGAAGTGTAGGATTGATCTAAAGGTCATCTGATTCTGATAAGTATTCATGGAGATATGAATTTATTTGTGTTATGAGACAATTCGTCAAGGTCGGCTAGCAACCAAATAACCCCCACTTGTGCTCAATGTTCTAATATAAAAGGAGGTGGCTTCATAGTCATTTAGACACACACTTCACTCTTGATCTCTCCACTTGTTTTGGGTTTTAGTGGCAAGAGAAATCTAAGAGGATGAATCCCTAGATGCAGGAGGAAAGGAGATGTCTTAGCCACAGTCAAGAAGGGGTATCTATGCTACCCTCATGCAAAGAAGCTCTACGCTAAAGGAAATACCCTAACGTTGTCATGGTAAAGAAGGCCTAAAATGCAGCTATGGAGAAGAAAGCCTAAACGCAGCTATGATGAGGATGCCCTAGCTAAACGTAGCTATGGAGAGGATTCCATAGCTAAACACAGTCATCAAGATGATGAGGATGCCCTAGCTAAACGCAGTCCTGATGCCCTAATCCTATATGTTGTTATGGAAGGGTTTAGGGCAGCCCTTAGACGCGGCAAAGAGGCAAAGACATCGTGGCAATTTGGGAACTGTGTTAGTGCTCATTGAAGGATATACAAGTTGTTGTTAGATGGCCAAAGCGCTGGCTTGAGGGCCGAGTTTCAACGGAGGATAACGCAGATCTATGGGGCAGTTTTAAGGTAGGTTACCTATGTGTTTGTGTGGGTCGTAGGTACAGGTGGAGAGTTGTAGTTGGAATCCTAAATGTTGTTGTTTTGGACATGTTAAGTTGTTGTTGTGCTAGGTCGCAGGTCATAGCACCACAGCTGGGCTTGCATAGGGCAGCTAAGGACTGTCATATGTCCAATGGTATCAACATAGAAAAGGAGGGGCTATCCTAAAGTATGTCGCAGTCTTTCAAAGGTTGTTTGGGAGTCTGCTAAGAAGACTAAGGCTACAGCTATATGCCCTAACCAGAAAGTGATAAACAATCAACAACAAACAAGGTTGAAGAAGCAAGGATTAGTTTGATGTCGCTGCCTATGTATGATGGTTGGTGGGACTGTCTTGATGGCCTAAACAGTCCATGATGAAGGTTGTCCCATCTACCATCCAATGCAGCAAATAGAGACCCTAAACAGTGAACTAATGCAGTCCATGATAAGATATGTCTTTCTGCATCCTTTCAAAAGAGGAGATCCTTTTCCTTTGATCATGTTTCTCAAGATAAAGTATTGATCTGCAACCATACGACATGACATTATAAAACTTAAATACAAGTATCATACCTCATTTTACATTTAGGTTGTCCAGGCTTTTTTTTAGCAATTTCCTTGATTGAAAGATCTTCAACCCCTTGACCTGCTCTTATGTCATCATATCAATATTCATGAATTCCACAAGTTGAAGTTTCTATTGAAACACTTGCTTCATCCCTGAAGCAGTGAAGATTCCATCAAAGAATCGTGAGGATCTTAAAGATTCCTATCCATCAGATCAGAGTTGAGGGGGAGCGCTCCCCCCCCTTCGAACCCACTCCCAATCCGCGCTCCGGGCGGAGGCGACTCGGGAGTTCGGGAGCGATTTCGGGAGTGCGCTCCCGATAAAAAAATTTCCACTCCCTGCCAAAATCAGGAGCGATATCGGGAGCGTCGCTCCCAGAGCGAAAATTACAGCTCGAGAGCGATTAGGGAGCGATCGCTCCCGATCGCTCCCGAGCTTTAAATTTTCGCTCAGAGAGCGATTCGGCTGACGACGGGAGCAATCCGGC
>APFE030119552.1:41603-85088 GCA_000404065.3 Pinus taeda | reverse complement strand
ATATATATATATATTTTAAAAATCGCTCCGGGATTCGCTCCCAAACCGAGAGTTTCTGAAAATGTTGCTCCCGCTCCCAAGTAACATTGCATCAGATGTTTTCCCTATTGTTGCATGATAAGCCTTCTTTAAATGTTTGACTTCTGCAAAGTTGTTGCCTACAACTTGCCTTCGTTCATAGAAACCCTAAGATGTTGATTGAGGTATCTTACTTATCCTTGAAAATTTAGTCACCCTCGTGATGATGTCACAAGATGATGTTACACCACATCCTATAATATATTGTAGTCACATTCTATGTAGGATCTAGGAGCCCAAAAAGATCCTTATAGAGGGAGACTAACTTAAATATTTCTACTCCCTCTTATTCAGCTCCTTCCATCCTATCCAGTGACATGAATTTTCATATAATGTTCATGATTCCTCTACGAGCTTCCCTAATGCCTACCTTCATGAACTCAAAGGAGACCTTATTCAATGACTTCATTCATCTATGAGGACCATAACTATCGTCCTTATTTCATGCAAGGACCTTGTTATGAGTATTATGACTATCCTCTAGCATTTCCATTGCCTTGCAATCCAAAGTCATTAAATCAAAAATTGATTAAACATGAGAGATACTTACTTGGCATGTGAAGAGGAGATCTTCACCTTGATGCTTCCTTTGCTAGAGCTGCTCATCATGATCTACTAGTTTCTTTTTACCAAGACTTCTTTGGAGGCCTTCTAGCACCATGACATTTTTGATCTTGTCATCACCAAAACTGCTTTATGATCTTGAGATCATCTTGATTGCTAATTCATCTTCTTGGTAATTTCGACTCCTATATTTGAACACATTGTTGACATGCTCGTGATACTATCATCCCACAAGTGGACCTTATTACATTCATCATCGGCAAATTCATACTCTGATCCGGGAATCGAGCATCATGCTATTTTTATAAACAAGATTCGAAATTGTGAAAAGTATATAGCTGTGACATTGTACTTATGAGCATTGTACATAAGCAGTATGTAGAGAGGCACTGTGATGTGAGCCCAAACTTGCCACCGAATAACATAGACAGAGATAGTAACTGGATTGTGTATAAAGAGACTATCTTATTACTGAGACTGTCTTCTTCAACAATATTTTGTTTGATTGAGATCATGGTAGTAAGGAACTAAGTGCAATGAGTGCTTCAGTGATCCTCTTTATCTATGTGAGACACACCCAAGCTTCATTATTGTTGCAACATCATTGCACTATTATATTACTGAAGTCTTCATGAGGTTTGTACCTAGATTCACTGAGATCATGATTGTTTCATCATATTTATGCTTAAGATCAAGACTGCATAGTGTGTTACTATGAGACTTTCTCCATCCAAATTGTACCGAGACTGTGTATGCTAATGTGGGATCCCTCAGATCCTTGTCATCACTATTATGTAGAGATTTTGTTTTTCCTTTTTATACAAAGACTTCCATAATACTATCTAGTGTGATAAAACATAGTGTTTCCTTCTTGTACCGAGATTTCTGAGATATATACGAGGGTGTCGCTGTGATTACCACAAAGATTTCAAAGGTATGCTATCCAAATTTTGTTCCTCATATGAAGTTGCAAAGAAGTCCTCCTTCACCTTAACTGAGATTGATATTGACTTGTCTTGTTGTTGTATACTATTTGTTGAAGACTTCATCTTTCAATTCCTTCAACTTGTTCCAATGTCTTTCTTGAAACTGATCCTTAAGTCTCTTTTATGCCCTTCCTTAGACTGCAACCATACCTCTGATACCATGTTGAAGAATCTAGGACATGGGGTTAATGAGATTCTTCTTTACACAATAACTATTAATGTTTAGCTTGTTAACATTAGTGTGTCTTCTTTTATTCATTAAATAGCTATCGTAACAAAGAGACAAGAACACAATAAGTTGGCATTCTGCCATGGCCAAAACCTCTCCCTTTTGGAGAGGAAAACCCACATAAAATTCTTCTTATAAAGATTCCAATTGACGAACACCAAGACCATGACCTTTCACTAACTGTGCCACTCCAAGACACCGCCATCAATCCTCTTCTTCATACTGCTAAGATCATCATCGTCACTGCACCACTGAGACATCCACTACTGCTGCAACATCACTGAGATATTTATGAGAGCAAGATTGTTGCACCATATCTCTATTTTTACTTGGTTCTTTGTTGCTTATTGAGACCATCATTATGTAGATGACATTTCTATAGATGGGACTATATCCTCGAGACAGAGCCATCATTTAGATCATAACTATGCTTAAGGTTATGACTGCAGAGAGTAGCACCGAGTCCCTTATCTTTAGACTTATGCCGAGAATGTAACCATTACAATAGTACTTATCTGAAATCACAGTCATGCCATCCGAAGTATGATCCTTATGCGAAGAGACACAGTCCTATATCCATCCGAGTTTCAACACCTTGAGTTTGACCAAGATTTCAGAGTGGAATGCAAAGGTATCACTATACTTTATCACCAAGATTTTTCTCCTAACTATCCCATCCGAGAGTGTACTTCTTCAAGACATGCGAAGCTGCAGACCTTGTTCTTATCCGAGTTATTTCAGAGAGAATGCGAGATTCTATTCCTCCCATTTGCGGTGACCCTAGGTGGGTATACATAGTGGTCATGCCTCCATAATGAGTCGACATAACCAAGTGATCTGTCATGTCTCTTTTGCTAGTCGACATGACTTCAATTTAAATTATTTTGCTGGCCAATGTGACAGAGTATTCCATCATTTTGCTTGCTTGTCTTCAGGAGGATTATGATGGTCTTTGAGGATTGTTCTTAGACACTAGGTAGCTTCATATACATTACAAATATGCTCAAGAAGAGCTCATGATTTTGACTCTTTGACTTTCCTAGACCTATGGAATGAGCAAGAAACTCATTCATATGATTTACAAAAATAATATTTCTTTTCTTTACAAGTACAAAAATCAAAATTGTATGTATAAATATCGAACCTAGTTACATTTTCTTCAACATGTTTGGGCCTCTTAGAAAATTCCGCCAAATTAATCTTGAGCTCTCCACCAAAAACCCAAAAAGAGTTTGGGTAAATGTTACTGACTACCCAGGACCCAAAATTTAAGCTCACTTCTCCTAACTTATGTCACAAGGTTCGTCGAACTTTAACCTTGAGGTTTGAATTTTGATGAACCTCAAAAATGTTTTGAGGTTCGACGAACCTCATCGAACCTCATAGCCATTGACCAAGTCCATATATCAAAACTCATAACTTCATGTCACAACTCAAGCTTGCAATTTATCCTTGCAATTTCCAAGTTTGTGACAGCATATTTTATGTTTATTGATGTTGATTTGTTACTATTTTATCCTATAATTCATTTTAAATTAATATATGTGTATATATATAGAGAGAGGAGCCTAATAGCAAACCTCATCTAAACCTCATCAAAAAATTCGAACTCAAACCGAACCTAATCATTGTCGAACCTAAACCCGAACCCGAACCATGTGACATTGCTCCTAACTAGCTGCCAACTAATTCTATTATTTTGGGGCCCCAAAACTCCTCCAAAATTTTTGCAAAATTATGATCAGACTCCTTGACCCCTGACCGACAAAACCCAGAAAGGAATTGGGCTAATTCTGACCTCCCAAAATTACCCAATTTTTGGTGCTACGCCCTTCCTGGCAAAAACTATGTCCCCCGCACTTCAGCTACTATATTTGGCACTTGGTTCTCCTTACTCTACTGTAGAACTGCCCTAGAAATTACCTTTAGAGTGGTGAGTGGATTTCCTTCCCAAAAATCCGCACAAGCATGAAGTATTCAACCCCACAAATTTTTCCCAGTGTCACTATTGCGCAGGCCCTAGAGTGGCATATTTGGCTCTCAAAAAAGCTGCAACTTCCAACGCTGAAAATATCCAAAAATTCTAAACCAACCTGAGGGAAATTTCTGCTAAATTCTCAAGCCAAAATACACATTTTCTCTACCCCAACTCAGTGGTACGATTTTGGATCCCTGTGTCCTCCCTGGAAATCAAATTGGCTGAGAAATGGGTTGAAAGGTACCACAATCTCCAGCAAATTTACCTCCCACTAAGTTCAGAAATTCCTCTTTAGGGTGGCACTTGAAGTCCACCGAAAGAGAGGTTGGAATTCTTGCTCGGGAATTCCTTGTGCTAAACAGCACAGGTTGTTTTTGCTAAGCAACTCAAGAGAACTAGAGTTGAATTGTAAAATGATCAAAGATACTAAATGGAGGCCCCCAAGCTCTCTTTATAATTGTTAGCCCTCTCTCCCATCGTGGTCCCTACCTTCCACTTATTCGCACCCCTCTCTTTCTCTCTCTCTTCTCACTAGTGCAAATAGACACTTGGGTCGAATTTTTCTCCTTGTGGTCCCCACTCTCCACTAAAGTTGTGATTTCCCTTTTTCCTCCTAAGTCCTGTTGCATCAGATTTGTCAAAGTTCCAAGGAAGGGGAAGTGTCAAAATTTTTCAACAAGATCAGATCATTTATCAACAATCTATATGAAATTGTAAACCCATTATACAAGTTGTCTAATGTAAATGATCCTAGTAAGACCTTGAATATGTGTAACAACCTAGGTAAGCCTATGATTTTGATGACGAATTTCATCCTATGAGGTTTTTTAACCTCGTTGATTACTTGTGTTTTTAAACACAATTAATCAGAAGAGTTTTTTCCCTCCAACTTAAATCCCAAAGCTAGGGTGAAATTTGTTGTCGAAATCTTAAGTGAGTCCTAGTGTTTTTAGTCGAGTCTGATGTAAAAATGATTTGAGAATAATTTAAGCTAGTTGGCTTAATTATTTTATTACAAATCACTTGGTTTACTAGATCATATTGTGTCGCAGATAGGTTATGTGTCTTGAGGGTCTAAGCCAAATGTGTATTCCCCTTTTGAGGGTTGTAAATGTAAAACCTTATGCATTAGAGGGTGGAAAATTAATTAAATCCCCTCATGTGTAAATTAATTAATTTTTATAGCAAAATAAAATTAAACCTAAGCCAAAAAATTAATTAATTAGAGTCAAAATTAAATTCTCTTAGGAAAAATAATTCTCCAACCGGAAAAATTCGTGGTTCCTAAAGGAATCAATTTTTAAAGGTACTCCACCAAGGGAATATTGTATATTTCAAGAAAATTTGTACCATTGGACCTTGGTGTTTAAGTCAAAGTCAATTTTTTTAGGAAATTAGCTCAAAATAATTAACTTAGAGCTAATAAAAATGGAATTAAATAATAAATTCGAAAATTCCTCAAAAATAAAAAATCAAGGGCCAAGATTAGAAGATCTCAAGTGTTTATCAATGGCCAAAATTATTTTGACAAGAATCAGAGAAACTAACCGTTATTTTTCCACTTGGAGGATAAATCTATAAATTAGAGAGTCAATTGAGTCTATAGCATCTTGATCTCTGGCTAAAAAAAATTTGTTGAAGCAGCCTTGTAACTATTGTCCTGCTGGGAACTATTTTTTCAATCATATTAAAAACTTTGGGGTGCAATTCAAGGTGTTCTTACTTATTGATTTGTGGTATGTGCTGATTACGGCATCTCTATGTTGTGCTGAGTATTGGTAAGATTTGTTTTTTCATTAGATGGAGATAAAACCATGCTATTGATAGTTTTGGGCTAATCTTAAATGGTTTGATTCCCCATGTGATCCAACAAATTATTTTTGAGATAAATTCATAGTGCTTGCAGGTCCTTCAGTCCTTGGCCTCCAAGTTCACAAACTTGGGCAAGACTCATTCTTGCTTGGATTCCAAATATTTATATGGTGGATTAAATCTTTGCTAAGGCTATAGTATACATTGGGGTTTCTAAAGTATTTTTAGCCATTCTTCAAAGGAAAAAACTCCAAAAAAATATTTTTCTCAAAAATTTAAAATTTTAAAAACCCTTGTATATTTGTAGATTTTGTAAATAATTTTGTAAACAGAATTTGTAAATTACTTTTGCTAACCTAGGATTAAGGGTTTTGAAATTTAAATCTTTTATATTGGGTATTTGGGTTTCTATTCTAAATTTGTTTCAGGATTGAAGAAGAAATTGGCATTGGAGACCTCAAAAACCCTAGATGTCTAGGGTTTTCTGACTATTTTTGTAGGTTGCTTATTTTCAAATCGAGGAAAAAACTCATTTTTTGAAGGCCCGAGACCTTACCCAACTTAAAAGGCTAGTGTTTGGGACCTATTTTGCAAGCATTAAGAAGGCCATAAGCCCTAAAACAGCGAAATCTCATTTCAAAAAAGGGTTTCTTCAAAAGATTGGCATTTTATCTCTAACTATTTGTTTTGCAGAATTTTGGGTTCAAAAAGTTTGATTTGCAGGTGGCAAATTCATTGCAAAAAATTTTGGGCCACTTGGGCAAGTGCTTCTACAAGGTTTGAGGCTTAGGGTTTAACCTCTAAACCCTAGTTTTATCTCTGTTTTATTACAGCAGTTAAATCAACAACAATTAAGCTCTAAAATCACATGCTACATGGTCAAAATTGTTTAAAATTGCAAAATATTGATTTCTCTAAATTTTAGTCACTTAGGCACCCTAGATCTAGCCTAGATCTAACCTTTATGCTTGCTGGAATTTACTGCATAACTGAAAATTTTCAGATCTGAAAATTTCTTAAGCATACACCTATAAATTGGATCAAAAACTAAAAAAATTCAATTTAATTAAATTCTTGCTATTTTTTGGCATTTTGGGCACTGATTATAGTTTCATTAGCTTGTTGATCTATCAATTATTCACTGTTGTAGTAAATATATCAGATCTGAAATTTTCTGAATCACCCTCTAAAAACCCTAAAAATTGAATTTTTTTAAGTTGGGTAAATTTTACTATTTTTGGGTATATTGGGCATTGGTTCTAACTTCTGACATCTCTAACTTGCTGATTTGTAGGTCAATTTACTGTTGTAATAACTTATTACAGATCTGAAATATTACTAAATATGTCATCATAAAGTAAGCTAGACACATAAATTTACTTATGCTGGTCATTGGAAAGTTTTGTACTTCATGTGTTGGACATAATTTTATAATTTAGAGTGATTTTTCTATTATTGTCATAACATCAATGAGCACTGAAATTTTCTGAAGTACTACTGTTGATTTCAATGTTGAGATCTAACACTTGTGTGGTTTACTCTTAAGTTTTGTAAAATTTCCGGAATTTGATACCTAAAGCACTCCTACATCTAAGCTCTAGATCTAATCTTATGATAACTGGAATTTAATTGGTATCTTTGTATTTGGTAATCACTCTAAGTCTTGGCATCTAAGTTTTCAATTGGCTATTTTAAATGGTGATTGGTTTATCTTAAAGTGGTATTGAACATTGTTGAGAAATTGGCATTTTACATCTTGTGAGAATTTTTTTGAAGTTCTACACTAGTCTCTCTAAAGCATTTATCTTGTTCAAAATTGTCATCTCATCATTGTTAAGTACTCTCGCTATAAGCTAATTCACACTAAGTACTCAAGTAACATAAACAATCTTAATTCAAGATAATCTCACTCATAATCTCTTGCATACGCATCCTAGATCTAGCTTGCATTAAAACTTACCTCCTAGCATAAGCTAGGTTAATAGAAATATAGGGCAACCCTTCTCACCTAGCTTAAGGGGCCTGGTAACTCTTCGGTGTTTAACACGGTGACCTTGCAATTGTCAGAGCCACAGTCTCTGCAGCGCCGGAGGCATCGAGTGACAGGAGCACAACAGAAGGTATCGTTAATCAGGCCCTAGCCTACTTTTGGTTGGCCTCCTTCCCACAACCTAATTTGGAGCTCAGCTTCAAAATAGTTAAGGGAAAGCCATACTTAGACTAAGCATATAATTAAAATAAACCACGATCATTGCATCTCACAAAGATCCTAGGACTTGCACATCATATAAGATAATTAATCATTCAAGCAACGGGTGTCCATCCGGTCACTTGGTTTCAGATTACCATAAGCAAGAATTGTAACTCCACTAAGGCACTAATCTCATACTTAAAATCTAATCTAATCATTAATCTTGTTAAATTTAACCAAGTAACTAGGCCACTCATTCGTGTCTCCCAGACAAGTTGGTTTCCAACTTGTTTTCCTTCACCTCATTCCATAGGAACTACCCCCCATAATTTGTTGTTGGGAGATAGCTAGAATGGAGTGGGTGAGGATCTGAGTGATAGCCCCCTCCCTGAGTGGTTGTCGCAGTGCCAGTACAATCTGAGCGACAACATTTTTGGCGCTGTTTCCAGGGACCAATTTATTGGACCTTGGTGTTAACAACATCTTCATTTGATTTTCATAATCCTCTAATCTGTTTTCATCTTCTTGATCCATCAGACATTGTACTCATCTTTGATATCTCACTAATCTTCTTATCACCTTATTCACATCTCTATTTGCACTTTAGCACCTGGACATTTGGGTTAGTTTCTTGTTTGGGTGGTGACTCCATTGATTCATCCATTCACAAAAGCTTACGGGTAGCTTGGTTAACCCCGCTCTCTGGGCTAGGTTAAACAAATTACATTATACTGAGCATTCAATTTTCTCTCAAACATGAAACCTTCTTTGATATCCACCTGCTTCTCCCTAACTAAATTTTTGTTTTCTACATTTGGATTTTAGAGTTAGATTCTTGTTCAAGTGGCGACTCCCTTCTTCCATTTTTTGCTAGAAGCCTTCTTCTTGTAGAATTCTTGCTTATCTTGGACACGGACCTCTTGTTGATATCCATTTGCTCTCAAGTGAGCAAGTCATCATGAATGACTTGCTTGCCCCTTGTAACTTTACTAACATTCGGGGTTATCCCCATGATATTCCAGTTAAAGCCATTAATAATTTACTTTCTTTTCAAGGCAGTGGTGCAATTAATGTCAATGATCATCTCAAGAAATGTAATCATTGTATAGCTAGGTGGTGCAGCAATACTAACTATAATCATGAAGACATTAAGATGTGTCTCTTTGTCTTTTCCTTGGAAGATAATGCTATGGATTGGCTTCATGATATTCCTAATGATTCTTTTGATTCTCTGCAAGCTATAATCAAGGCCTTTATCAATGAGTGTGGAGATAAGAGGGATTAAAAGGTTTTACTTCGCGCTATTTACAGTATGAAAAAGAATGAAGATGAAATTGTTAAAGAATTTAATAGGAGGTTCAAATGGTATTATAAGAGAATTATCTCAAGATTACAAGCCTCCTGACAAACTTTTGTTAGACCATTACATTGATGAATTTGACGCTGACACTTCTAACGAATTGATACGCGAGAAGCCCGCTAATGTAAGGGTTGCTCAAACTTTAGCTGAAGAATTAGAAAATGACAAGATAGCATCCGGGAAGTTTGGGATTCCAAATATAAAAGAAGAGGAAAATGATCATGTTAAAGAACTAGCTCAAAGCATTACAGGGGTGCAAGATGAGCATAAAAATCAAGTCACCATCATGCAAAACTACCCAGTTAATATAAAGGAGCCTCAAAAAAATAAGTTGCAGGATAATGATGATCAATCTTTGCAATATTGCAGTTCTTGTGAAAATTTTCATGAGGAATCTACTTGTGCTTTTGTGAGACTAGTAACCAGATTAATCATTTTGACGATGAAAAGGAAAATGATAAGCATCTTGTTAAGGAATTAACTCAAATGATCAAAGACATGAAATCTAGTCAAGCAAAATTAATAGTAGATCACGCCAGAGAAACGAATTCTCTAGGGAACAAGTTACATGCAATGGAAGTTAATTAGTATAATCAAAAGATCAATTTTCAGAACATGATAGATGCCATAGAGGAGGAGCATGCTGAGGAACTGAAAAATCATGCAGAGTAATCATTCTAATCAGATGACCACCATGCAAGACCCTTTGATCACCATGGAGAAAAATCATGCCAGAGAAATCAGTGCTATTGGGCATGAGCATTCCAACCAAATGAATGTCATGGAAGATAGGCTCCAAGACTCGATTGAGACCACAAGGGATGATCACACACAACAAATAACAACTATGGAAGAAAAGCAATTACAAATAATCAGTGCCATGGATGTTAACTACTCTGAAAAGATAAAGACCATGGAGCAAAATCACACAGGAAATCAAAGCCTTGGAAGCTAAGTATTTCACTCTTCAAGACAAATTTGTGAAGACAAAAATCGATCAAGCAAAATTAATAGTTAGACATGCCAAGGAAATAAGTTCCATGCATAACAGGTTGGAAGAAATAGAAAAATTACAAAAGATGGAAAGGTTGTAGATACAAGAATTTTAGCATGGATCAGATGATGAAAGGAACAAAGAACTTTCAACAGATGACAAGCCCCCTAATCCGCCAGAGCAGTTCTCATCTCATTACAAGAAGGTCACTTGCCCCATTCAAGACAGGTCAATTGGAAGTACCATGGTTGAAAAGGAAAATTGGAAAGATCAAGCCTATGTATCTCCATTGGTAGAATGTGTCCAGGATAAAATTGGGCGTGCCTCGAATTTTTCATCCGAGCAATTTCGAGATCAAGACTAAAAGTCTATTTTGGTCTCATTATTGACATCATAACCCACTAAGAAGAAAAACAAAATGGGGAAAAGAAGAAGGAAGAGGTTTGATGCGTCTGATGGCCGAGAGCAGTTCGATAGTCGAGTAAATCAAAGTCCTAGCATTTTCAGAATTCAGCATGGCACATCCGAGAAACAGCTCACAGATTTATCGAAGAGTCGGCAGATGCTCAGTATGCACTATGTTGAAGGCATCTGATGCCATTGGGCATTGTTTTGTATAGTATCTCTAACCATACTTCATTTTATTTCATGTCATTAGATAGTTTTATTTCACGCATTTATATTATGTCTTTTATGTTTCAGTTTATTAGAATAGAATTTTATATTCCAACGCATTTATTATGTATGCATCATGATTTCAATTTTGAATGGATATCTATTTGATGGAATTTTGTTTTCTTGGATGCAGGATTTTGGGATTCTCACGATATTTCTTGGAAGCAACGTGTCCCCATATGAAGCCAGAGGTTGCACTCAAATTGTCAATTTCTAAGGAAGCAGAAGTACCAAATTTTTCAACACAATCAGATCACATATTAGCAGTTGATGAGTCATGGTTATTCCATTCTGCAAGTTATGTGATGTAAATGATCTTAGTAAAACCTTGAGCCTATGTAACAACCTAGGTAAGCCTATATTTTTTATGACGAATTTCATCCTACGAGGTTTTTTAACCTCGCTAATTACCTGTGTTTCTAGACATAGCTAATCAGAAGAGTTTTTCCCTCCAGCTTAAACCCAAAGCTAGGGTAAAATTTATTGTCGAATTATTAGGTGAGTCGTAGTGTTTTTAGTCAAGTCTGATGTAAAAGTGATTTGGGAATAATTTAAGCTAGTTGGCATAAATATTTTATTACAAATCACTTGGTTCACTAAATCATAGTGTCGCAGATTGGTTGTGCCTTGAGGGTCTAAGCCAAATGTGTATTCCCTCTTTGAGTCTTGTAAATGTAAAATCTTATGTATTAGAGGGTTGGAAAAATAATTAAATCCCCTCATATGTAAATTAATTAATTTTTCTAGCAAAATTAAATTAAATCCAAAACCAAAAAATTAATTAATTAGAGTCGAATTTAAATTGTCTTAGGAAAATAAATTCTCCAAATGGAAAAATTCGTGGGTCTTAAAAGAGTCAATTTTTAAATGTCCTCCACCATGGGAATATTGTATATTTCAAGAAAATTTGAACCCTTAGACCTTGGCGGTTAAGTCAAAGTCAAATTTTTGAGGAAATTAGCTCAAAATAATTAATTTGAGCTAATTAAAATGAAATTAAAAGAAAATTTGAAAATTTCTCAAAAATAAAAAATCAAGGGCCAAGCCCACGGGGCTTTGGATTGACGGTGAATGGGTGCACTGCTAAAGCACTCCTTGCGATAGGTCACTGGTTCAAATCCCCCATGGGTGCTTGCCTACCAAAAAAAAAATCAAGGGCCAAGATTAAAAGATCTTGAAGTGTTTATCAACGGCCAAAATTATTTTGACAAGGATCAAAGAAACTAGCCGTTATTTTTTCATTAGATTCCTCGAGAGGTGTAGGATTGATATAAATATCATCCGATTACGATAAGTATTCATGGAGATATGAATTTATTTTGATTGTGGAATTATTATCAAGCCGACCTACAACTCATGTAGGCTCAGAAGCCCAACAGTCGCATTTATTCAAACACCAACGTTGTGTATAAATATAGGAGGATTTTTCCTCATTTCGACTCACTCATCTCATCACATCTCTCTCTTTCTACTGCACAGAAAAGAGTCTCTTCTCTACTGCGCAAAATTGGGTCTCTTCCTCACACATGTGAAGCCGGAAGCTGCTGAAACTAAAGCTGCAACTGCAGAGGTGAAGTTTGACCTGTGTGGACTAGAAGATCTCCTCATCTGAACTGCACTGTAAGTTCATCTGAACCTCCTCTGAAAGCCGCAACTTTTGGTGGTGGAATCAAGTCAATCCGAAGGACGGTTTGCAACATATCAACTACACTAGTTTGAAGGAAGCTGCTGAAACTAAAGCTGCAACTACAGAAGTGAAGTTTGACCTACGTGGACTAGAAGATCTCCTCATCTGAACTGCATTGTAGGTTCATCTAAACCTCATCTGAAATCCGCAACTTTTGGTGGCGGAATCAAGCCGATACGACGGTCGGTTTGTGAGATATCGTCTGCCCTAGTTTGATGATGAAGCCGCTAATGCTGATGCTGCTGATCTAAGGTTTGCTACTGCTGATATAAATCAAATTTTCTCTACTGAATTATTGAAGATAAAAGAAGATTTGATCAAAGGGTTTCCCCACACATTGTGGGGTTTGTCCCTGGCTAGCCGCCACATCTTGTGTCTCTTGTCTTGGCTTGTTTTCTGTCAATTGTTTAATGTTCTTATCTGCACTTTACTTTATGTACATGTGATTGCTAATCTGTGGAATATAATAAGAAAAAGAAGTAAACTGTTATAAGCATAGAACATACCATAACTTAACATGGTATCAGAGTTGAGGTAAAGACAAATGCCCGAGCAAGAGCAAGAGCAATCACTGAAGAGAAGATTGGCAAGGCTATCCTAAAAGAACGATGGGGTCCTCAACACTCTTTCCTGCCGAAGACAAGCTTCGTGAGAAAGCTGACTATCACGGATGGAAGATGTCTATCAATCTAACCCTTGAGGATCAAGGAGTGTTGGATTATGTGAGAGGCAATATTATTGAGCCTCCATCAAATGCACCTCCTGTTGCCAGGAACAAATGGAAGAACGGAGAAGTTAAAACAAAGAAGATCATCCGGGACTCTATCGACAAGCACTTGGTGGCCTACATCTCTAAACTGGACACCTCCAAGGAAATCTATGATAGACTGGTAAGTTTATTTAAAGTTAATGATGCAAATCAAGTTTTGTTTCTTAGAAATAAGCTGAGGGATATCAAGAAGGGTAAAGATGAGAGTATGCAAGCATACTTCTTAAGAATCACCGAGATCAAGAACGATCTCCTATCTATTGGGGGGACTACCACTGACAGAGAAATGGCACTCATGACTCTTGGAGGATTACCATCCAAATGGTACGTGTTCAGGACTACTCTTCTGAACAATAATGTAATTCCTGGTTTCGAGGAATTAATGGCTAGCTGCATTCAAGAAGAAACAAGGGTAGAAGAGCAAGAAATGCCCTTGCCTAAAGGTCCTCCTGTTGCTTTTTCTTCTCATGCTAAGAAAATAAATAATTCTGGGTCTAAATCGAAAAGAAAGGCTAGACCTAAGGGTGGAAGAAAAGGACGATGTTACATTTGCAATAAAGCAAGTCACTATGCAAGGGAATGCCCTGATAGAAAGGACTCTCACCGTGACGATGATCAAAATCCCTCTCATGGTAATCGAAGGAATGGAAAAATCAATAGCAAAGGTAAAAGGAATGTTGGAAATCATGGAAGAGGGCAACCATTCAAGAAGACTAGAAATTCCAGGTATGAATCTAACACTGTTGACAATAAGCAGGCTGAATATTATCTACCAGCTGCTCTATCTACCTCCGCTCCTTCGGACTCAATGGAATTTGGCTAATTGATAGTGGTGCCTCAAGACACTTCACTGGTTGCAAAGAAGTACTCCGTAATCTGGTAGAGAAAGAAACTAACCTGGAAATTGTCCTTGGAGATGACATGAAATACCCCGTGAAAGGTGTAGGCAATGTTTCTCTCAAATTGAATCAAAGTTTCTCTCAAATTGAATCAAGGTAATACAATCCACTTACAAGATGTATTATATGTACATGATCTCAAAAAGAACCTGGTATCCATCTCGGGAATGGAAGACAAAGGCTACAAGGTGACCTTCAACGATGGCAAGGTACGTATAAGGAAAAATAATGTTGAAGATGCTTTCACTCTTGGGCTTCGAGTTGATTCTTTATATCAGGTCGATGGAAGTCCGCTAGGTGTCATGTCTTGTGACACAACTCTTCAATCCGAACTTTGGCATCAGAGGTTTGCCCACCTTCATTACAAAGCTCTACCCGATGTAAGATAGATGGTAATAGGGATGCCCGAATTCCAAGTAGAGAAAGAAGGTGTATGTTCAGGATGTGCCGAAGGAAAGCTCAAAAGGGGACCATTCCCCTCAAGTCAAAGCAAGACCTCCGATATATTACAACTAGTTCACTCAGACATATCTGGTATGATGCCTATGAACTCCTTGGAAGGATATTGTAATAAATAAAATATATAAATAATATATATATAATGTAAAAGATAATAATCATAAATAATAGTTAGTTAAGCTAGTAATTAGGTTGAAGAGGCATGTCTAATAGGACATGACTCTTCATGAAGAGACACTTGCTTGGTATATAAGCAAGCCTCTCGTTTTCATTTGTCATTCATTCTTATTCATTTTATTTAATATAATATTTATATCCTAAATGGATATCTTGACATTCCAAGACTTTTGGAGTAATTAAATTGTAGAAGGAACTTTGTTCGCTTCATTTGGTATCAGAGCCATTGGTATCAGAGCCACGTTTGGCTGATCACGAGGCCTTTTGGCTATCAACATATCATCAACCTTGTTGCTGTCATAATTGAAGCGTTTCGCCACACATTTGGAGATTCTCCATTTTTTAGGTCTTTGGCCATTTGCTACTATTTAAAAAATAAAAATAAAAATAATAAAGAATAAAGAAGAAGGGTATATTAAAAAAAGGGGAAAAGAAATAATATATTCTGAACAAAAAAAAAGTGAAATATATATAAAGGTTTTACGTTATTGATAAAAAGTGCATAATAAAGATAAGCGGGAACCTTTTCAAGTATATTTAAGACTTTTTAAGTGGTAATTGCCAGTGGTTTTAGAAACCAGTGGTAAGTTCTACATTTTACGTGGAGAACATTAACCAAGGTTTTAGAAACGACCCATGGTAATTGCCTATGGTATTTTAGAAACCAATGGTAATTGCCCGTGGTTTTAGAAACCAGTGGTAAGTTTTACATTTTACATGGAGAACATTAACCGAGGTTTTAGAAACAACCCATGGTAATTGCCCATGGTATTTTAGAAACCAATGGTAATTGTCCGTGGTTTTAGAAACCAGTGGTAAGTTTTACATTTTACATGGAGAACATTAACCGAGGTTTTAAAAACAACCCATTGTAATTGCCCATGGTATTTTAAAAGTAAAAGATATTTTGATACCATTGGAGAAAAAATGTGTGATCTAAATAATTTTAATCGTTCAAATCTAAAGATTGTGACCGTACCAAGAGTCGCGTCTCATCTAAATTTTCTGAGAAAAAAAAAAATATTATTATAATTATAAAAAGGGATACTATATAAGGCCTTATATAGCTACATATAAAAGGAAAAGCTATAGTCTCAAAAAATGTATATAAATTTTATATAATTATAATTTATAATATATATAAAATTAGAATTATATTATATATATATATATATATATATATTAAAAAAAAATTATTATATAGAAAATTATTATTAAAAGAGTGAACAAAAAAATAAGAAGGCCAGTTGGGAAAAGCAACAAGAGAATTATTTCTTATATTCTCAAGGTATATTTATAAGGACATTATATATATCAAAAGGAAGTTTTGAAGTATATAAAAAAAAAAGGTGAATGGAAAGTATAAAAACTAGAATCCATTTTAGAGAAGGAAACGTGAATTATACTTTAAAGAGGATTAGAAATACTAAAGTACCTTTTAGGATAATTAAAAATATATATATATATAGAAAAAAAAGAGCTATATATATAAAATAGAAAGAGAAATTATATTTAAAAAAAAGAGAGAGAATATATCATATAAATTAAAAAAATAAATAGAAAAAAATAAATAAATAATTGTAAAAAATAAGGAAGATAAAAGAAGTGAAGAAAAATGGAATCTCTAAGAAATGAAAAAAAACAATTCCAAGGAGATGTAAAACAAGAAATCACAATACTTAAGCAACAATATGCTGGACTTGTGGATATGCATTACAAAGAAATAAAGGAAAAGGACGAAGAAATTTGTCGTCTCAAGGACCACATCGAAAAATTACTGGCACAAGTGAAGAAGACTAAAGTCTCAAAGAAAGAACTCAAGAAGCACTTATCAGAACAAGAAGAGGAAAATTTACGTTTAAAGAATCTTAATAAAAATTTATTAGAACAAAATAGAGATCTAAAAGATGAAAAACTGGAAATTAAAAAAAACTAGAAATAAAGTTGATGAATCAAAAACCAAAGAACTTTTACGTCTGAGAAACCATAATCAAAGTTTGCTCAATCAAACTAAAAAACTTAAGGAGGATATGAAAGCATTAAAAGATAAGTTAAAACAAATCACTCAAATAGAAGTATCAGAATCTCCAGTCGGAACCGTTCAAGTTGAAATTAAGGGAACAAATACTGATCCAGTGAATATGACAAATCAAGAAGACAAGTCAGTTGAAGAAACAAGACACGTAAATGTTGCAGTTCAGACAATGGACATCCCAAGTGAATGTTCCATAACCAATTCAACAACATCTTCGCCAGAAGAAAATCTAAAAACTTTATATCGACATCTGAATCATGAGAATAGACAAATCAACCATGCTATGTATCGGGACCATTTAGACCAGAAACAACAAATTGATGTTTCAAAGAATAATGACATAAAATCAATCCAGTGTTATGCTATCAAGTCGTTACAAAATTCCAGTGATCAGAGTACTATACCGAAGATTAATCTGGGATGGTCTGATCCCTTCTCAGTGCGACAATTTTGTTTGTCACTAAGAAGATCATATCAACTTGTATCGACGAGGATGACTATTTTGAGAGAGAGACGTTCGAAGCCGAAAAAGAGATCAAACCTTTTTCATCGACAAGCTTTGAGGACAAAGCTTTTTGAGGAAGAAGGCAATGTAATAAATAAAATATATAAATAATATATATAATGTAAAAGATAATAATCATAAATAATAGTTAGTTAAGCTAGTAATTAGGTTGAATAGGCATGTCTAATAGGACATGACTCTTCATGAAGAGACACTTGCTTGGTATATAAGCAAGCCTCTCGTTTTCATTTGTCATTCATTCTTATTCATTTTTTTTAATATAATATTTATATCCTAAATGGATATCTTGACATTCCAAGACTTTTGGAGTAATTAAATTGTAGAAGGAACTTTGTTCGCTTCAGATATTCATATTATCTTACTTTTACAGATGACTATTCTCGAAAGACCTGGATATACTTCTTGAAAAAGAAGGATGAAGTGTTCTCTTGGTTTCAACACTTCAAAGCCCTGATCGAGAATCAAACTGAAAAGAAGATCAAGATCTTAAGAACTTATAATGGGACTAAATATGAATCTAATGAGTTCCATGATTTTTGTAAAGAGGCTGGCATCAAGAGGGAGACTACTACACCATATACTCCTAAACAGGATGGTGTGGCGGAAAGGAAGAACCGCACGATTATGGAAGTTGTCCGGGCCATGCTACATGATCAAAGACTTCCAAAGTTTCTATGGGCTGAAGCTGCAAACGCTGCCGTATATGTACAAAATTGATGCCCTCATCAAGCATTGGGTTCCAAGACTCATGAAGAAAAGTTCACCGGTAGGAAACTTGATGTTTCTCATTTTAGAATTTTTGGAAGTCCTGTATATTTTCATGTGCCGAAAGAGAAAAGAAATAAATTGGGTGCATCTAGAAAGAAGGGAATTTTTGTGGGCTATGGTGAAAATACTAAAGGCTATAGAATCTATGTAGTCGGCCAAAGGGAAGCCGTATTTAGTCATGATGTCACCTTTGATGAAGATATGGCTCTCAGCAAGGTGAACAATCTTCTGACTTTGAGGAGCTCTCAAGAAGCCGACACCAGGGAACCAAAAGAAAAGGATGGTAAATCAATGCCTGATGTAGAAGAACCCATGGATCCGATTGATCCTCCTCCACATGAACCTTCCTCTTCTAGGAAGAGGCCTTCATGGCTTAAGGGGCTACTTGATGATGTTGAAGGACATGCTGCACCCCGAGAAACCTTTCGTGAAAGTAAGAAACCTAATAGGTATCAAGGATACCTGACCATCATGAGCATGATCATACAAAATAAGCCTTCATCATTCTCAGATGCCATCAAGCATCAAGTATGGAAGGATGCTATGACTGAAGAATATGAGTCTATTATGAAGAATGATGTTTGGGAAGTAGTTCCTAGACCCCAGGACAAGACAGTTGTTACTTCCAAATGGCTTTACAAGATAAAGCATGCAGGAGATGGAAGTACGAAAAAGTATAAGGATCATTTTGTTGCTCATGGTTTCTCCCAGAAGGAAGGTATAGACTATGATGAGATATTTGCACCTGTTGACAGATATACAACCATCTACTCGATCATAACCCTTGCTTCTTCACAAGGATGGAACCTACATCAGATGGATGTCAAGATTGCATTCTTACACGGCTCGATCGAAGAAGAGGTCTACGTGGAGCAACCCAAAGGATTTGAGATTTATGATCGAAAATCTCATGTATGCAGGTTGAAGAAGGCTCTCTATGGGCTGAAGCAAGCACCCCAAGCATGGTATGAGAGGATCGACAGCTACTTGATGAAGCTGGGATTCACTAGGAGTGAACCTAATCCTAACCTTTACTTTAAGGTTGAAGATGATAAACCTCTCATACTGGTGTTGTATGTGGATGACCTCTTTCTAACAGGTGCACACCCTCACATTCAAAAATGTCAGAGGGAGTTGGCTTCTGATGTTGAAATGAAGGACCTAGGACTGATGCACTATTTCCCAGGACTTGAAGTGTGGCAGAAGCCAAGGGAAATTTTCCTGTCTCAAGGAAAATATGTGGTAAAGATTTTGAAAGTATTTAATATGATGGATTGCAAGCCTGTGACTACCTCGAGGATCTTAACTTTCAGAAGTTATATGGTAGTGATGTCGGACCAAATTTGGAAAATGCCTCTAAGTTTCAAAAACTCATTCGTGTTTATGTTCTTGATGAACATCCGTCCGAACATATGTTTTTTAGTTAGCATTGTGAGCTCATATTTGGTTGAGCCTCACTAGATTGGTGCCAAGAATCTTCTTAGATGTCTTTAGGACACAATCTCTCATGGATTGAGATCCACTATCGGAGATGTGAGACTACTTGAATATACTGATGTTGATTGGGCAAGCAGTGTGGTGGACCATAAGAGCACTTCCAGGTGCTATTTCACCTTGGGTTCTACTTCGATATCCTGGATGAGCAGGAAGCAGAAGTCGGTGGCTTTGAGCATCGCTGAAGTAGAGTATATTGCTGCTAGCATGGCCTCCTATGAGGCAATCTAGTTGCGAAATCTCTTCAGTGAGCTGTTTGGATTTATATTGGACACCATTGTGATTCTCTGTAACAACCATAGGTGGGATTCGATTATTGAGGAATCCTGTATTCTTCGATTGCTCCAGTAGATAGACATCATCTTGGATATAGTAAGTCGATGAGCAAGGAGGCTCCATCACATTAAGATGATGTACAAGTCGATACACCTTATTAAAGCCCTGAGGAAAGATCTAATTTGTGATTTTCCCAAACGACTTCGAGTTGGCGAGAAACCCTTGTAAAAGGGTCCTGCATGTTACATACATTGAGCTCTGGGAGCTCTGAGGGCTTGCAGTTCTTACTGGAGCAACATATGACCACAGGGTGACTCACCCTCCCTTGGTGGTGCGCACTGGAACAAGATTATTCACTCTGTTGTGGGACAATATGATTCACTCTCTTGTGGAACAGGATGATTTGCTCTCCTGTGTAGCAGGATGATTAGTTCTCCTGTGAGGCCTGGATTGATGTGTTCTCCATGGCGATTGTAGCAGGATTGATGTGTTCTTCTATGAGGATAGGATTGATTAGTTCTCCTGTCGAGGCATCCTACCCATGCATTCTGAGACTCATGGGAAGTACCTCTCATATGATCAATGAGCAGGGAAATGAAGTTAGGGACCATAGTAGTATCGATGGACGCATCGTTGTATCTACTGTACTCCCTATGCTAGGATGACCTCCATTGATCTAGGGTCAATGATACTGGTCTGGGACCAGTGGTAGGAGTTGTACAATACTATGACGCTAACTTTGGGTCGGTTGAGACTGGTCTGGGACTAGTGGTACATACTCTGAGACTGACTTCTTGTTAGTGCAGTACTAGTCTAGGACAAGTGGTAGGAGTTGTACCATATTATGACGTTGACTTCGGGTCAGTTAAGACTAGTATGGGACTAGTGGTACATACTCCAAGACTGACTTCGTGTCAGTGCAATACTAGTCTGGGACCAGTGAGAGTGGTACATACTATGACGCTGACTTCGGGTCGGTTGAGACTGGTCTGGGACCAGTGGTACACTCTCTAAGACTGCGATATTGGTCTACAACTAGTGGTAGGAGTGGTACCTACTATTAAGTTGACTTCGAGTTGGTTGAGACTTGTTTGGGACTAGTGGTACACACTCCAAGATTGACCTTGAGTCAGTGGAGGATGATACTGGTTTGGGACCAGTGGATTTGTACTCACTATGACGCTAACTTTGGGTTGGTTGAGACTGGTCTAGGACCAGTGGTACATACTCTGAGACTGACTTTGAGTCAGTATGATACATCCTCGATCATTTCTTCTTCTTCATAATTCGGAGAAAAGCAGAGAAGAACAGAATAATGCAAGAGCAGAGCAGAACAGAGAAAAATAGTACCGATCAGTACAGGGCAGAACAAGACAAAGAAGAACAGGCAGAATAGAGTAGAGGAGCAGGGCAAGGGTCAGGCTGTATAGAGCAGTGCATTTGATGGATGAACAGTAACGACCAATAGACAGATTGCAGATGAAGTTCTCCCTGGTTGAGAGGGAGTGTTAAAATTGGCAACCAGGGCAAAACTTCATGTGGGTCATCTTATTCATGGCTGATAATATTTTTATTAGATTCGTCTCGTAGAGAGGTGTAGGCTTGATATATATATCATCCAATTCTAATAAGTATTCATGGAGATATGAATTTATTTTGATTATGGAATTATTATCAAGCCGACCTACAACTCATGTAGGCTCGGAAGCTCAACAGACGCATCTATTCAAACACCAACGTTGTGTATAAATAGAATAGGACTTTGCCTCATTTTCACTCACTCTTATCATCACATCTCTCTCTCTACTTCACAGAAATGAGTCTCTTCTCTACTGCGCAGAAATGGGTCTCTCTCTCACACATGTGAAGTCAAAAGCTGCTGAACCTGAAGCTGCAATTGCAGATCCAAAGATTGAACTGCGTGGCCTAGAAGATCTCCTCTTTGGGACTACGTTGTAGGTTCATCTAAACCTCCTCTAAAAGCCACAACTTTTGGTGGTGGAATGAAGTCAATCCGATGAACGGTTTGCAAGATATTGACTGCCCTAGTTTGAAGCCGGAAACTGCTGAAACTGAAGCTGCAACTACAAAAGTAAAGATTGACCTGTGTGGCCTAGAAGATCTCCTCATCTGAACTACGCTATAGGTTCATCTGAACCTCCTTTGGAAACTACAACTTTTGGTGGTGGAATGAAGTCAATCCGACGGTCGGTTTGTGAGATATTGTCTGCCCTAGTTTGATAATGAAGTCGCTAATGCTGATGTTGTTGATCTAGGGTTTGTTATTGCTGATATGAATCAGATTTATTGTACTATTTCTCTCTGCTAAATCATTGAAGATAAAAGAAGATTTGATCAAAGGGTTTCCCCACACATTGTGACGGTTTGTCCCTGGCTAGCCGCCACATCTTGTGTCTCTTGTCTTGGTTTGTTTTCTGTTGATCGTTTAATGTTCTATCTGCACTTTACTTTATGTACATGTGATTGCTAATATGTGGAATATAATAAGAAAAAAGAAGTAAATTGTTATAAGCATAGAACATACCAAAACTTAACAAATAGTTTGTTGCCTTGTGCCAAACATTACGATGGTTTTAACATTCAACATCACTTAAGAATGGGTCAAAGGAATTTCTATAATTGGCAGCATTCTTGTTAAAGCCACTACTTCTACCAGCATACTTCCCCTTACTTCTACTCAACAAATTTCGTTTTCTTGCAATCAACCTACAATCCATGGCTTTATATCCATAAGTATTGCAAGAAAAACAATAGCCATAAAAGATATTTTGAGGACTGAAGATACCTTTTCTCCAAGGGCTTACTCCTTGAGAGGGAAAGGAATTTTATTGGTTCTTCATGTGCCTCCCATGGTTTTTTGAATTGCTACCTCAAGCAATTTTGTGTTGGTATTACTTGAGTATCTTTTGCTGCTCTCCTTGTCATTTATTCTTAGAATTTTGTTGTCTCCTTTCCTTCCCTTGTTACTACTACTTTGGTTTCTTCTGTTTTTGTCTAACAACTCCTTTTCCTTCGTTGTTGTTGTAATTTCCAACTATCCTTGCATGGGTGGTTGACTCTTTAGCCTTTTCCTTCTTAAAACTTGGTTCTTCTCTAAAACCCAGGCTAGCCTTGATGAGTGAGGATGTCTTCCTAACAAGCATCTCATCCAAATTCTTTCTTCTCCCCTCAAGATTCTTATGTCGAGATAGCTATTTTCTTACCCTTTCTAGTTCATATCTCAATTAAACAACTTCAACTTCTAGTCTCTCACAAAGGGATTCTCTATCATTTATTTGATTGGTCAACATGTTATTCATCTTGCTAGCTTCTTGTTGATAATTTAAATATACAATTTTTTTTCTTGACTTATCATCGTCAAGCTCATACTCATGTAACTACTTCTTTTGCTTGAGATTTTCTTCTGATAGCTCCTTGATCTCTTTTAGAGTAGAGATCAACTTCTTTCTAAAGTATATCCTTTCATCTAGATCATTTTCTTCACTATCAGAGGTGCTAGTTGAGTCACCATAGAGATTTACATTCTTCTTTGTGTCCACAGAATCTTCCAAAGTTCTAAGGAGTATTCCATCTTCATCACTACTAGGATACCCCTATTCTATTCATGAGATATACTCTCTTCTTCTTCACAGGATCCCCCATTTTTTATTACTACTAATGTAGGTATATCTACATCATTACTAGATTCATTTTTGATCTTCAGAATCTTCACATGAGCATATAGAAGATGAATGACCTGTCTTTTTATAGTTATCACAAAGCAATAGCTTACCTTCTAAGCAACATGGCATCTCATCTAGGTCTTCTTCTTCACCATCCTTGGTGTTAGGTTCCTATAAATATAGTACTCCTATATGGTTATTTATCTATTTATCCCACAGGGATATTGTAAAATATAGTTTTTCATTTTAAGTTGTTTAGATCATAAGAAAAAGAAAAATAAGAAAAATAAGAGAAAAAGGAATAAAATAGAGATATATATATATAGATAGATGAGAAAAATAAAACAAAATCCCAAGGTATAAGTGTGCTTGCCTCAATGTCATCGTAATTATTTTTGTATTATTGTTAATCCTTTTATGTTAATTAATCAAGGATTAGTTGATGTATTGCAAATAAAGTATGTTGATTTGACATCTTTGTCAGCTTGCAATAAAGACCAAGTGAGAACCAACAACAATGATTGTCCCCACCCAGATCAATGAGAGAGGACAAATTCCCCCCCCGACCCTTTGGGACTTAACAAGGGGAGTCTGAAAAGTGGTTTAAATAAACACCGCCCTGACTACGTGTCGATCCCTCCATGTTTTTGGGGGATCCTTTCTTGATACAACTTACCACCTCTAACCCCCCTGAAACTGCCATCTTGCACCTCCTCTCGTCTTATCGTCCATCCTTCCACCTTCCATTCATGTACTCCCATCTATCATCCATCCCGTCATCCATGTCACCTCCCCTCCAAATCAGTCAATCGTTACCTTTTAAATCACCTGCGAAATTGCAAATGAACATTAGGCAATGGATTTCTCTCACCAATCAATCTGCTCCTATTTAAATACCCAGATCCAAATAGGTAATAAATATCTTACAACTCCTATGAATCCAGTTAGAAAAATTCCTCAGAAACCTATCAATTTTCACTTTTAACACTTATTTGAATTGTGCAGTCCAACTCAAAATGTTTTGAAGTTACCAGTGCCATATGCAAGCCAAATCCATCTACAATTACAGTTAAATAGTAGTCTGGTAGCTATATTCCTCCATTTCTCCTTTGTAATTAAAAATTTCATCACATAAGAGAAAAGGAAAGATGCTCAAGGATGATCCCATGATCACCCCTATCCTTGATCTAGATAGGACTCCCTTTATTGATACCCAATACAAAATAGTTGAAATCCATTGTGAATTTGATCTATATGAGCTCCATAATTGGGAAAAGAAAAAAATACTTGGATCAGAGTGATGATTTAAGCATCTTGGATTCTTTTCTCCCTCAATCTACCTTTCCTCAAACACACATTTTCCCTGAATTATCTACTAGGTGTCATTTGAGATACCTCCCTAGTCGAAAAGCAGTAATTTCCCAAAACAATGAGGTCCTCTTTTCCATTTCCCCAAAGATCATTTTCCAAGCCTTATAGATAGATCCTCAGGCCTATCTATATCCATTTCCCACCGATTCACTAATGGAAATATATAAGAAACTTACCTTCCCCTAGCGAGCTCGCATTTTCGAATGTTTTCTACCTGGGAATGTTGAGTGCCTAGAAAAATCCGTACTCTCCTTCTATTTTCCTAGAAATGTCGAGACTACTCATTTCTTTGGTTAATGTTTTATTAGGTTATCATACAGATCAGTGGGTTGATTAGGTAGTATTAGGATCTTTATCAATATTTGTAGTTGGTGAGAAGCGTTTAGTTCTATTCAATTATAGTCAACTTTTATGAGATGTCATACAAGAGAAATTTATGAAGTTTAAAGTTGAAGACGTGTTCAAACACCAATCAGTTTTAGTATATCTAATGTTACTTTACTAGGAAGACAGGATCAATTTCTAATTGCAAAAAATGGATGATCAGGGTACCCCATTATCAGTTATTCATTGGACTTCTCTAGTCAAAATAAACTCAAAAGAGTATTCATACACTGATTTTGTGGATAAGTTTCTTCACACATCCTTATGTCTACTCAGCAGTGATGTCATATCAAGAATTTCACCAGAGATCAAGAAGGTTTCCACCTTTCAGAGTAGTGAAAGGTTGGAGACTGGTTTTTATACTAGAACTATACAGAAATTAGAATCTACAGGTGTGAGCTTCCTCCCTACATATTATTGGTGTTTGTGCTAGTGAAAATTGTTTCCCTAGGATATGCTAAACAAATGTTGAATATGGATGAATTACACTTTTTATCAAATAAGAAGAAGGCAAAATTTAAACCAAAGGAAAATGTAGGTCCCTATATTGTAAATACCATAGCAGCAACAAAATAAGTATAGACAATTTTAAAGAAGATGAAGTTCACGATGAAGTTAAAACCAAGTTTCACAAGGTCTTATGATCCATTAGGGATAATTTCGAAACTGATGGTTGAACAAAAGAGCACTCCATATGCACATGCACCTAGACCTGAGATAGATAAATATGTTAACTAAGAATAGTGGATAGAAAGCACACTACAGGAGGCTGAAGAGTAGTTAGTCAGTCAATCTTCCTTGCAAACTCTTATTCCTAAAGCCAAATAAATCAAGAGGCCAAGCGAAATTATGTCCCCTACAGATTCTGAAGCTCAGGCTATAGATTTCCTTGTCTTCAATAGAAGAAAGAAGGATCCATAGACCACTACCCATTGTGCTAGTAAGGTTGATCCTAAAGTAATCACTATTCAAGAAGAATCCTGAAAAGAAAAATATTCACAGGAGAAAAATACTATGTCTTAGACAGACACTCCTACCACTTATTTCCCATATGTAGAGGATACAACTCAGTCAACTATCTCCTCTACATATCAGACCCCAGTGCAACAAATTATTTTTACAAGATACA
Source organism: Pinus taeda (assembly GCA_000404065.3). Lineage (NCBI taxonomy): Eukaryota > Viridiplantae > Streptophyta > Pinopsida > Pinales > Pinaceae > Pinus > Pinus taeda. Next base: position 58,564 of record APFE030119552.1, on the reverse strand, counting down.
GGTAAATCAAGTTGAAGAATGAGGCTTTGAAGGCTTCAACATATTCAGAATTTTGGAAGCAAACTTCCACCACCCAACACAAATTGCTATAATCCGTATTTGACTCAGAAAAGGGGCAGTTCCAAATGGCCTTTTTGTAAAATAGAGTGTCAACCCCCATAAGTGTTGAATATTATAAAGCCTCCATATTTTTTGTTGATACCGAGAAGGTTCATGCAATTGATCAAATCGATTGGCATAAGAAAGCAGGAGAAATGATCTACTCAACATTGGCCAGTTCAACCATGGCTACCTCCAAGTTGCATACCTCTTTAAATAATATACACTGAAAGTTCAAGATTGAAAGAATGTCTTCTCTAGCAAAAGACACCAGGATTAAAACTTTGGAAGATCTAGTTATCAAACTAGGATATGTTCCTAGTGATGTCAAGGTAGTCGAGGAGATAATCAAGAACAAAAATGCAGATATTTAGGCCCTTAGGAGATAGCTTAAGCTCCCAACTATAGAACACCCTCAAGCTAAGGAAATCACTAGTTTGGAGATGGAGAAAGAAAATTTGTTCACAATAATAGTGGAAAGGAATGTTCAAATCTAGAAAATGGAACAAGATATGGAAGCACTATTGAAGGATAAGGAGCAATGGGGGGCAGTAGGTACATCAATAACAAGTAAATTAACAACAGGTGCATTAGCAGTAGGTACTTCAACATAGAAAACAACACAAGAATAAACTTCATATACTTTAGACAATCTAGCCCAATATTTAGGAGAATTATCATTAAAAAATAAGGAAATGGAGAAATTAACAGAAACACTAACCAAAATGGAGGAGAACAAGATTAAAGTAGACAATGCATACCTAAAAAAGTTACAAAATAATTACAAACTAGTTCAACAGATTAAAAAGTATGAGGACCAATCCCTCATTATTCAGATGTTGGCAGAAGCCAAACGCAACATTTGGCACAATATCAATGAAAATGTTACAGAATTGTGGCTATCCATTCAAATTATTTTTGAAAAAAAAAAAACTAGTACAGAGAGTTTAAACAACAATTGAAAAAATCAAAGTTGATATTGAACACAAGCCAGTGAAAGCACAAAAACTTATAAGGATGTTCAACTCCAAGACTAGAGATGTGCTTGAAGAGCTTGACATTCAAGACAGGACAAACATAGTAATGGAGGTCAAAAGAGTATTGAGTAAGAAAAATCTTATGGTGAAGTTAGAGAATAAGTGTAAAGAATTGGAGCTATAGGTTAGAATATTTAATAGAAAGTTTTCTTTGTTGTAGGAGAAAGGGTTTCCAACTCTAAGAAATTGTAATGGAAAATTGAGTATTCCCTTAGGAAATTATTAGGATCAATTATGCAGCATAGTTGCAGATGCATCTAAATTTGCAAAGTAAAAGAGAACTATCAGTAGAGAAGTTTTTTTGGAGGGCCTACAATATGATCTCAACATTTAGCATGAGATTCATCACCTGTTTCTGAGAAAACCAACTTTCCAAACCTACACAAAGGTAGATGAATGATTTTGAAGCATGGTAAATATTGCTATCCTAGGTGAGGAGAAATGGGACCAATTACTGGAGTTGGTCGAACGAGCACAAACATAAGACCTACAATTTTGGCAACAAGACAAAAGGAAGAAGTCGGAAAATAGCCAAAGTCAGCAACAAATTTCCTTCAAAGATTCAACAGAACAACCAAAATTGTCAAGAATTCCTGTTTTTTAGTTTTGTTTCAGAAATAGCTATAATTTTGTTAGATATTACTTTTTAATCAATTCCTTTTTGGAATACGACGTTAGTTAAATAGGAAGTCTATAAATATTTTGTAATAAGACTTAGAAAGGGTTGGATTATGTATGAAGAGAAGAACTCTGCCTTGATGAAGGATATCGATTGTACTCAAAGTAATCAATTTTCATAAATATAGAGGCAATTTTGTTCCAGGATTCTTGTGTCAAACCAATGGTGATGTTTCTCTCATGTTAAATTGTTATTCTTCTCAGTTTCCATATGGTTTTCATCCTGATTGTTGCAAGAATATTAAGAGTTAAATTTACTTAAGTGTACTTTTATCTAGTTTGTTTTAAACAATCTTAATTTTTTCTTCACGAGATTAAATATAAAATTCATTTAAATATTCTTTATATTTAATTGATCATCCTTTTTTTCATCTCATCCACACCATAAATATCTTAAGATCCAATAGCTTTCCTACACTACCCTATTACAACTACTTTGTAATTGATTACCCAAAAGATTATGACTCCATGCCCAATGGATTTTTCCAGCATCTTTCAACCAAAATTTTGAAAAACCCAACTCGAATTTCAATACCTAGCCTAAAATTTTGAATCCAAAGTTAAATCATACAAAGAGATCCATCTCTGAAGCAGGAAGGGCTAGATCTCAACGTTAAAAGTGGTTTGTGGTTACCTTTGTATTTTTCTTCCTCAACCTAGAAAAATTATAGAGTGCTAACATCCTAGTGACCATACTAAGTATCGAACCCAAAACAATATATTTCGCTGGTAAATATTGATTTCAGAACTCAAAATCTATTTCATGTGGGTGACAATGAAGTAGAAGATATTTAGGCTTATTTTTTGCCTAGAATTTGTATATATAGCTAGCTATAAATAATCTATTTGAAGATTTGGCTCCTAGGAAAATCTATACTAGATCCCACCCTGATCCTAACCCACCTAAAATTATAAATAATCATGAGAAGCTAATTAGGAAAAAGAGTTTTGTAGAAAGAAAATAAAGCAATAATTATTTTTCGAGAGCTAAGTCACTTCTATAAATTTTTATAATAGTTGAGGATATTGAATTTGATTTACCCTTTGACCATAGTCTTTTTAGAAACAAATAAAAAATCTTTGTCCCTGAGATGGTGATTGATGAAACTATTTTGAAACCTCATATCTCAACACATAAGCCTGTCATTTTAGATTCTGACAAAGATGGTATACAACAATTTGGAAAACTTGAAAATCTGGTGACTCAATTGAATCAGGCTGCTCAAAAACCATTTATAAGTCAACAAACTACCATTTCTTTATCTATCTCATCATCTACCCCTCTTGTGGTTTCACTTTTTTCCACTATTCACATTTCATCTCTCATATAAAATCCTTTTATATCAACTTAGCAAATCATAATTCCACCTCCTTTAACAACGCTAACATCAAGCACAACTATAGTTTGATCCTCCTCTAATATTCCAATCATGGTAGCTCATTATGCCCCTTTGGTTTTACAAGCAACACTGAATGCCATGCCACAAAATTATGCACAAATTATACCCCAATTTGATGGAACTAGGCCTACCACAGCACAAAAAGACATAGACAAGATGAACGACTTCTCAAATTTAGAAGAAATTGATGATAATCATGTGAAAATGAGGCTCTTTGCACAAAGTTTGGCAGGGGAAGTTAGAAAATAGTTCAAAGGATTGTTAACCGATAGTGTTGTAGATCTACAACAATTTCACCAAAATTTCCTTTCAAGATGAGAAGTAAAAAATAACCCTCTTCAAATACTTGCAGAATATAAATGTTTAAGGAGAGCTCCAGGTGAAACAATTTCAGATTATTGCATTAGATTTAACAATATTTATATTTATATTCCAGCAACAATAAAACCTCCACCAAGACTAGCCTTAATTCGATTTCCAAATGGATTTGATGTTGATATGGCTTATCAATTGAGAGAGAGAAATCCAACTACCTTAGAATAAATTCAAAGAAATGTTGTTAGTGTAGAAGCAAATTTTTTGGCCAAAAGAGCAAAGTTTAGTGCAGAAAGAAGGGTGGCCATTAAAGATGAACCTTCTTCTTCTTCATCAGATGTAAAGCTAGACACCTTAGTTAAAACTATGGAAAGGATGATGGAAAGAATGATTTTGACAGATATAGATCCACCAAGAGAATCACAAGGGGGTCCTCAAATCATAAATCATAACTTTAAAAGCAACCAACCCAAAATTAAACAAAGAGAACAAAGATCCCCAATAGATCAACAACAAATTAGACCTCCTTTCTAGGAGAATTATAGATGAAGAAAATGAGATAGTTGATGAGCCAAAAGAGAATCAGATTAATATTTTTGGGGAAGGAGAAATAGAAACTATTTTCTTAACTAAGGAGGAACATGATTTCTTCTTATTATCACAGGCAAAAGTCATACCTGCAGAATCATATGATTATATAAAAGGATATCAAAATGCTATTCTGGATACAAACTGTATAATCTGAGAAGTAAAATATATGCAGCAAACCCTTCTAAGAAGATTCAATTTGATACATGATACATGATCTACAAGCCAAACAAAGGATGACACCCTAAAAGAAGTTCATCAAAAATAAGATGTAAGTATTAAATAAGAAGAAAATCCTAAACCTTCTTTGAATATTGAAAATGAATTATCCAAGATTAAAATTTCCATTCCTATGACTGAATTGATGAAAATGGATTTGTATAGAACTCAAGTTATAAAAGCATTAAAGATAGAGGAGGGAACAGATACAACCAACATAAGTGATGACCAGCCTAAATTATTACTTGGACCTGAAGTTGAAGGAAAGTCACAAGATGGTAATGTGCCACCATTCTATGTTAGTCTTAACATTCATGACTTCATTTTGCACAATGCCATGCTAGATTCTAGTGATTCACCTAATCTCATGCCTATATTCATTATGGAAAATAATGGATTAGATATAACCAGGCCATGTAAAGACATTTACTCTTTTGATTCTAGCAAAGTAAGATGCTTAGGTTTGATCAAGGATTTATGTGTAGCCCTGGCACAAATGTTGGCAAAGAGTGTGTTCATGGATATTTTTGTGATGATATACCTCCTAAATATGGAATGCTCTTATCAAGATCTGGGGACAATGTTGCAAGATACCTTACAGATGGACATGACACATGCAACTAGTCCTGTCTTTGGTCAACAAAGGAGGTTGTACAGGGAAACGCTGATGAAATATATGGTAAGAAGTTAGGACAAACCCAATAATTATCAACTTTATTATGTGCATTCATACATGGACTCTTTCATTCTATATAATGATGTATGTTTAGAAGAAAAAGTTTCAGATATGGAAAGTCAATCAATAAAAAATGAGAATGTGAAATTAAATACTGAAACAAAAGATGAAAATGATGAAGGCTTTTGGAATATGGATTTTGATGGAGAAGTCAATAAAGAAGGAGAAGGGGTTGGTGTATGGATCTAAAAATAAAAATTAGACATATCAGAGGCATATTCCTACAAGCTTAATTTCCAATGTACCAACAATATAGCTAAGTATGAAGCATTAATTTTAGGATTGTAGGTATTAAAGAGGTCAGGAGCTAAAAAGATTTCAATACAATGTGATTCAGAACTCATCAAAAATAAAATTAAAGGTGAGTAGTCAACTAAACATCCTAGGTGAAGGGCCTATAGAAATGTTGTGTTCGAATTTTTGTAGTGTTTTCCAGAGTACCAGTTGTCTTTGATTCCTAGAAGTCAAAATACATTAGTTGATGCATTGGCTACCTCAACAAGTACATGTAAGATTCCTTTCCACCCAAATAAAAAATATGAGATTGAAGCGAAAAATAGATGTGTTGTCCCTGATAACATAAGGTATTGGCAAGTGTTTGGTAATGACAAACAATTAGACAAATTTTTGTAGTTAAAGGGAGAATGTGAGAATTCACATATTGATACATAAAACAGCGGAGATAATGATTAAAAATAGACTATGTTGAATTAGAACAGAGAGGACTGAGATGAAATTGAAATCTCATAGTTAAAAAATAATGTGATTCCAAGTGGTTTGGTGCCACTTGAAGAATTATTTGATTTCAATGATGTGGCAAAAGCCCAAAACACAACTTGTGGGAGCCGAAGTGGAGGATTGTAACATAGGGAATGAAGTAAATCCAAATATTGTGAAGCTTTCTAAGTCTTTACCTCAATAAGAGAAGCAAAAATACATTGATCTATTGAAGGAATACTAAGATGTTTTTGTGTGGGGATACGAAGACTTAAAGGTCTGTGATACCAGTATTATCCAGCATACTATTCCTATCAAAGAAGACCAGAAACCTTTCAAGAAAAAAGTGAGAAGGGTGAATCCTTTTCTCTTACCTTTAACTGAAAAAGAGGTAAGAAATCGTTTTGATGTAAAAATTATTATGCCTTTAAGGTTTTCCAAATGGCTATCAAATTTGGTACCAACGAGGAAAAATACTAGAGAAATAAGATTATGGGTGGATTTCTGAAACCTTAATAAAGTTTCTCTCAAATATAATTACCCTTTACCGAAAATGGATCATGTTCTACAGAGGGTAGTTGGTTCTAGTAGAATTTCATTGCTTGATGATTTTTCAGGTTACAACCAAATCTTAGTGCATCCAGATGATGAAGACAAAATAACCTTCATAACACCATGGGGAACCCTCATGTATGTGAATATGCCTTTGGGATTATGAATGCAAGCGAAACCTTTTTGAGAGCAATGGATATTTCTTTTACATATGAGAAGGACATATTTATTGTGATATATCTAGATGACATTACTGTTTTTACTAAAACTAATGAAGATCACTTCTCTCATTTGAAAATAGTCTTTGAGAAATGTATGAAAATTTGGTATTTCCTTTAACCCTAAGAAGTATTTGTTTGGTTTAGAAGAAGGTAAACTACTAGGTCATATAATTTCAAAAGATGGTATCAGAATTGAGCCAAGTGGAATTGAAGCTATTATGAAAATTGATCTATCAAGAAATGAAAAAAAGGTGCAGTCTTTCATTGGCAGAATATTTTCTAAGGAGGTTTATTCCGAATTTAGTTGAAATCTTAAGAGCTACAACCAACATGTTGAAAAAGGACAATGAAATGAAATGGAATGTTGAAGCCAAAATATCATTTAGTGAGGTAATGGTTGCCTTTACTTGTGTTCCTATTCTGATTAGCCCTGATTACGCTAAAGATTTCATTATTATTTCCTTTTCTTTAGAACATACTATTGCAGCAATATTACTATAGAAAAACAAGGAGGGACATGAGCAGTGTATAGCATTTTTGAGCAAAGCATTAAGAGATGCTTCTTTGAAATATAAAATCATGGAAAATAATGATTTTTCTTTAGTAAAATCCTTGAAATATTTCAGAGTGTATGTATTACATTCTCACATAATTGTTTTTTTTCAGGTGCAATAGTAAAGGACATCCTTACTAAAACTGATCCAGATGGAAAAAGAGGTAAATGGATAGCAGTAATTTTAGAGTATGGCATTGAAATAAAGCCCACAAAACTATCAAAGGTCAATTATTAGCCCAATTAATGGTTGAATCAAATTTTCATGCATTATACATCAATGTTGTAGCTTCTCTTGATGGACAAGAGGAGTTGGCGACTCAACAGGTATCAGAAAATTTTGTTACTTCTCCCTGGTATATAAGCATTGTTTATGTTTTGTAGAATTTACAAGCTCCACCTGGTTCAACAAAAACCATGGCCATATTTCTCAAACTCAAAGTTGTAAAGTTCTGCATTTTAGATCAAGATTTATATTGGAAGGATGCTGGAGAAATTTTACTAAATTGTTTGTTAAAAGATGAAGTGGATAAGATAATGGAAGAGTTTAATCAAGATGACTGTGGAGAACATCTTTGTTGGAAAACTACATCAAACAAAATCTTGAGAGTTGGTTTTTACTAGCCTACGTTGTTTCCTAATATTCATAAAAAGGTTTCAACTTGTCATTAGTGTAATATTTTTGAAGGAAAGAGAAACTCTGACCTTTAATTTTGAAGCATATTTTAGTGGAGGTGACTTTACAACAATTGGGTTTATATTTTATAGGATAAATTCATCCAATTTCTTCAGCTCAACGAAAGTGGATTCTAACAACTACAGATTAATTCACCAAAAGGATAGAAGCAATTCCAACCAGGTAGGTTATAGATTTTGTAATCATCCAATTCATGAAAGGTAATATTCTTTATAGGTTTGATGGTCCTCAAAAAATCATCACAGATAATGATGATTCTTTTAAATCTAAAAATATGGTCAATTTTTACAAAAAATATCATATATTATTAGGACATTCTACTTCCTATTATCCTCAGGGAAATGGGTTAGTTGAATATTCTAATAAAAGCCTAGTCAACATCATAAAGATGTTGCTACAGGAAAACAAGAAATCTTGGCACAAGCAATTGATTAACGCTCTATGGGCTAATAGGATAAGCCCAAAAAAGTCAATTGGAATGCCACCTTTCCAATTGGTTTATGGAATATATGCATTTTTTCCTACTTCTCTAGGAATTCCAGTACTAAAATTGTTGCAGCAAGTAGAAGAAAAACCTAATGATACTCAAAGAAGGATTAACCAAATGATACATTTGTAACATACCAAAGAAGAAGTCTACAACAATACACAAGTAATTTAGGATAAGATCAAAATAATTCATGATAGGAGAGTCAAAGCAGATGATTTCCAGCTCAATGACCTTGTTTTAAAATGGGATGCCACAAATGAGGAGAAGGGAAAACATGGAAAGTTTGATATTTTATGGAAATTCCCTTACGAGATTGGACCTTTCCGTGGAACCAATGCATTTCTATTAGAATATCTGACTAGAGAAACATTTCCAGAGGAACTGTTAATGGCAGGTTGCTCAAGCATTACTTCAGCTAAGTTCAACTAGTCACAAAAACACATCATTGTATATATCATTTTATTATTTCAAGTATTGCGAGTGTGGGAGGCTGTCATAAAAAATTGAAGCCCAGAGTCAAGTCCCTAAGTTTCAAATGAATTTCTACTATACCTACGATTTCCCAGTTTAAACAAGTTAGTCTCAATTGTTTGATGATAAAATATTTTTCCCAATGGAGAAGACTACTGATCTATGGTGTTCTTGACACCTAATAGGGAGGATGTCATCCCTATTGGAGCCACAGTTAGGGTCCTATAAATATAGTAGTCTTGTAAGTTTATTTAGCTATTAATCCCACAGGGATATTGTAAAAAATATTTTTTCATTTTAAATTGGTTAGATCAAAAAGAAAAAAATGAAAAAATTAAAAAAGGAAAATGACGATTGAGAAAAAAAAATCATATATATATATATATATTAGATATATAGAACTATAGATATATATCTGAGAGAATAAATCAAAAAAATACAAATCACCCCCCAAGGTAGAGACCCGCTTTCTTAAATTCTACGGTAATTACTTTTGTATTATTGTTAATCCTTTTATGTTAATTAATCAAGGATTAATTGATGTATTGTAAATAAAGTATGTTTATTTTACATATTTGTCAGCTTGTGATAAATCTCGAGTGAGAACCAACCACGATGATTGTCCTTTCCTGGATCAACTGTGGAGGACAACTTTCGCACCCCCCCAAGACCCTTTCTCTAGTCAGAAGAAACTCAGAAGAGTATTCATACACTGATTTTGTGGATAAGTTTCTCCACACATCCTTATGTCTACTCAACAATTATATCATACCAATAATTTCACCATAGATCAAGAAGGTTTTGGACCTTTCAGAGCAATGGAAGGTTGGAGACAGTTATTTATATTAGAACTATACAAACATTAGAATCTACCGGTGTGAGCTTCCTCCCTATAGGTTACCGATGTTTGTGCCAGTGAGAAAAATTTCCCTAGAATATGCTAGACATATGTTGAATATAGATTAATTACACTTTGTATCAAATAAGAACAAGGCATAATTTATACTGAAAGAAAATGTAGGTCCCTATATTGTAAATACTAGAGCAGCAACAAATGAAGTGCAAACAATTTTAAAGAAGATGAAGTTCAAACCAAGTTTCACATGGTCTTATGATCCTTTAGGGGCAATTTAGAAACTGAGGGTTGAACAGAAGAGCACTCCATATGCACATACACCTAGGCCAGAGATAGAGAAATATGTTAACCAAGAGAAGTGGACAGAAAACACACTACAGGAGGCTGAAGAGTAGTTAGTGAGTCAATCTTCCTTGAAAAATCCTATTCCTAAAGGAAAAGAAATCAAGAGGCCAAGGGAAAGTATGTCCTCTATAGATTCAGAAGCTTAGGCTACAAATTCCTTATATTCAAGAGAAGAAATAAGTATCCATAGATCACTACCCAACCTAGTGCTAGTAAAACTAATCCTCAAGTAATCATTATTCGAGAAGAATCCTCAAAAGAAAAAGATTCACAGTTTCAAACTACTATGGTTTTGAGAGGCACTCCTACCACTTCTTTCCCATATGTAGAGGATACAACTCAGTCTCCTATCTCCTATAAATATTAGACCCCAGTGCAACAAAGTATTTTTACAAGATAAAGGGAAATCAAGTTGAAGAATGAGGCTTTGAAGGCTTCAACATATTCAAAATTTTGGAAGAAAACTGCCACCACTGAACACAAATTTCTATCTTCATGTGACTCAAAAAAGGGGCAGTTTCAAATGGCCTTTTTGGAACCTACAGTGCCATCCCCCATAAATGTTCATACTAAGAAGTTTCATTCAATCGATCAAATTGATTTTCATAAGACAAGGAGAAATGATCTACTCAACACTTACCAGTTCAGCCATGGCTACCACCAAGTTGAAGACCTCTTTAAATAATATTCACTCACAATTGATGAGTGAAAGAATGTATTCTCTAGCCAAAGAAACCAAGATTAAAAATTTGTAAGATCTAATTATCAAACTAGGATATGATCCTAATGATGTCAAGGCAGCCAAGGAGATAATCAAGAATAAAAATGCAGATATTCAGACCCTCAAAAAATAGCTTAAGCTCCCAACTATAGAACACCCTTAGGCTAACGAAGTCACTAATATAGAGATGGAGAAAGAAAAGTTTTACACAATAGTAGTGGAACAGAATGTTCAAATCCAGAAAATGGAATAGGACAAGGAAGCACTACTGAAGGAAAAGGAGCAATGGGAGGCAACAGGTACATCAATAGAAGTTGCATCAGCAATAGGTACTTCAACATAGCAAACAACACGAGCATCAACTTCAGATTCTTTAGACAAGATAGCCCAAAATTTAGGATAATTATCATTAACAAATAAGGAAATGGAGAAATTAATAGCAAAACTCACCAAAATGGAGAACAATATTAAAGCAGGCAATGCATACCTAGCAGAGATACAAAATAATTACAAACTAGCTCAACATATTCAAAAGTATGAAGACGAATCCCTAATTATTCAGATGTTAGTAGAAGCCAAATGCAACATTTGGCACAATATCAACGAAAATGTTACAAAATTGTGGCCATCCATTCAAATTATTTTTTAATAAGAAGAATAGGTACAGAGAGTTAAAACAATAATTGAAAAAAAAAAAATTATATTGAGCACACGCTAGCAAAAGCACAAAAAATTATAAGGATGTTAAACTCCAAGGCTAGAGATGAGATTGAAGAGCTGAACATTCAAGATGGTAAAAAGACAGTAATGGCAATCAAAAGAGTATTGAATAAGAAAAATATTGTGGTGTAGTCAAAGAATAAGTGCAAAGAATTGGAGCTACAGGTGAGAAGATTTAACAAAAGGTTTTCTTTGTTGCGGGAGAAAGGGCTTCCATCTCTTAGAAATTCTAATGGAAAATTGATTCCCTTGGAAAATTATCAGGATCAATTACTCAACATAGTTGCAGATGAATCTAAATTTGCAAAGGAAAAGGGAACCATCAGTGGAGAATACTTTTTGGAAGGCCTACAATTTTCTCTCAACATTCAGCATGAGATTCATCACATGTTTTTGAACAAGCCAGCTTTCCAAACCTACACAGAGGTAGATGAAATATTTAGAAACATAGTAAAATTTTCTATCCCATGTAATGTTCGATGTGACCAAGTACTGGAGTTAGTCGAATGAGAACAAACAAAAGAACTACAATTTTTTCAACAAGACAGAAAGAAGGAGTCAGAAAATAGCTAAAGTCAGCAACATATTTCCTTTAAAGATTTAATAGAACAACCAAAATTGTCCTTAATTTCTGTTTTTTAGTTTTGTTTCAGAAATATCTATGATTTTGTTAGATATTATTTTGTAATCAATTCGTTTTTGGAATCCAAAGTTAGTTCAATAGGAAGTCTATAAATATTTTGTTATAAAACTTAGAACGGGTTGGATTATGTATGAAGAAAAGAGCTCTACCTTGATGTAGGACGTGGATTGTAGTCAAAGTAATCAACTTTCAAAATACAGAGCCAACTTTGTTCCAGGATTCTTGTGTCAAACTAATGGTGATGTTTCTCTCATGTTAAGTTGTTCTTCTTCTCAGTTTCCATGTGGTTTTCTTCCTAATTGTTTCAAGAATATTAAGAGTTTAATTTAGTTAAGTGTACCTTGATCTGGATTGTTTTAAACAATCTTAATGTTTAATCCATGATATTAAATGTAAAATTCATTTAAATATGATTTATATTATTTGATCATCCACTTTTTCAACTCATCCACACCATAAATATCTTAAGATCCAAGAGTTTTCCTACCCTTCCATGTTACAACTGCTTTGTTAACTTGTAATTGATTACCCAAACGTTTATGACTCCGTGCCCAATGGACTTTTCCAGCATCTTTCAACCAAAATTTTGAAAAATACACCTCAAATTTCAATACCTACCCTAAAATCTTGAAAGAATAAATTAAATCATATCAAGAGATCCCTAAGTGGTTTGTGTTACCTTTGTAATTTTCTTCCTCATCCTAGGAAAATTACAGAGTGCTAACACTTGGAGTGAAGATCAAAAAATTTCTCACTGGAAGAAATATCTTCAATAGTTTGAGCGTCTTTCCTTTGAGATGCCTTCTTCTTCTTCTTCCTTCTCTTCTTCTCATTATCAACAGTCTTCACAGATTCAAGATCACTGCTTGAGAAACAAGGTTCATCAACCTCCTTTGTTGCAGTGTAGCTTTCTCCTTCATATAGACATTGCAGTATTTCCAACATTTCCTTTGCTGTCTCACAATGGCTCACTTTATCAGCATTGTAATTCGATATCCCTTTCATGATGATCCTTTTGGCTTCTTCATTAAGTTCATTCTTTTCTTGACTCGCTATGGAGCACCATACATCAACATCTAAAGCCATTAAATAGGCTTCCATTCTAATCCTCAAGAGTTCATAGTCTCATTCATTCAAGTATGGAAATCCCTTTGGTGTTAGCCAAACTTGATTAACCATTGTTTCCCTTTGATCTACCTTCAAGCAGTTAAGCTTCTCTTGAAGGAAGAAATCTCTAATACCAATTTTTTGAAACAATGTTAATACTAAGAGGGGGGTGAATCAATATTAAGGATAATTTTACTTTCCTGACTATTTATATTTAACATTCAAACTTGGCAATCATTCATTTGAGAAATCAACAACATAAATCAACACATGAACTATAACACCCTCTTCCCACATCTACCCAAGTAACTGGCTAGTTGGGGCAAACATGCGATGAGAGGCCACTGTGATATGATTAGACCTCCTAATTCACGTTAAGGAAGTGGAACTAATGGAAACACACCATACATACATTCAACATCAGCTTCAGGACCCTCAGGAACCAACCCAACACTTCAGCAAGCTTGCCCTTAGGTCGCACTAAGATTTTGGACAACTTAAGCCTTAGTCTCTCTCATGTTATAGGCATGACAGCGTCGAGAAACCCAGAGGCACTCTCACAAGCTTTCCTGCTAGCATCCAAAGACCTAATTTTCCACTGTTATGCCACCATGCCCAGGATTTGAGAGACTTTTTCAAGCCCAGAGCCCAGGTCACTACCCAGAATTTCATGATACCTTCAGAAAAGTAAAATAACATGGAAATGGCAGTACTAAATAAAATACTTGTTTAAGACCTTGACTGGACCCCTGCTAGCCATGACATGCATTTCGTCAAACATATCATGAATATGTAATCTATAGGTGTAAAGAACATATTGAAGCATAGGGATCTCATACTTATATGAGACTTCGCATGAAGAATTAATGCCTTAACACATTAACTGCCATTCCAAACATTAGACCATATATACATTGTTCATTCATATACAAGGAGAAACATTATGAGAGCCATACATATCTACTCTCTTAAAACATATACATAACTAGCATATTAGGGACAAAAATACCATGAACTCAATGTCATGTAAACCTCATATAATCCAACATAATGCTCATAGAAATACAACGAGAAATAACCTCTTATTGATGATGCAAAATCCAACCCAGGATGGACTTCCAAGTTCCACCAGGCCGTATAATGACTGAGTCAAATCTCTCTTTATCCATTCACCCCCATGCCATATTTCAAGCATGAATGTGGGATCTCATAGAACTCATCAATCAAAAATCATACAGGGCTTCTAGAGGCCATCCACCTTAATCCATGAAATAGTAATTCCACTGCACAATCGGACATCACAAGACCATCATCGAATCGGTCTCTATCCAAACCTTCCAAGGCTCTAGAGTGTTTGTTCCAACCCGACTTCTAGGACTAGTAACTCAACTCACTAATGTTGTCGAGATCTAGAGCGTTTTCCCAACCAAGGCTCTAGGACTAGTAACTCAACCCACAATTGTAGTCGGGTTCCAGAGCATTTGTCCAACCAAGGCTCCAGGACTAGTAACTCAACCCACTAAGGGCTCTAGAGTGTTTTTCCAACCAAGGTTATGGGACTAGTAACTCAACCCAAGTTGTTACATGGCTTCCAGAGAATTTATCCAACCAATTCTATGAGACTAGTAACTCAACCCAATTCGTTAGAGGGCTTCCAGATCATTTGTCCAACCAAGGCTCTAGGAACTAATAACTCAACCCAATCTAAGGAAACATGAGAACCAACCAAACAAAACTATGAAAGTAAACCCACAATGACCATGGGTATCTAGGAAATGGCAAGGCTAGGCAATGAACTATCAATCTAGGAAATCGTCCATGTCTATGAAATATCATAACCAAGAAACCACATGCATGTGCCATGCATGCCAAAACTAGTGAATAAATCATAAATGCAACTCGATACCTGCAAGAAAATCTGATGTAGTTGTTGATCCTGATGTTGCTTTCTTGCTCTTCCTTTGCCTTCTTGCTCCAAGAATCCAAGTATGCCACACCCTCCAAGAGTGCTCCAATAAAACTATAAGTCTCTAAGAGTATGAGAGAGAGAGAATAATGAGAGAGCTCCAAAACTAAATTGACCATACTTGAGCCAAGAGTTTACACTAACTAAGAGTTTTCCAGCTAATCCTCAGAAGCTTGTATTAATGAGGCCTCTGTTTTCTTCATTTTCATTTATTTTCCTTGATTTTCCTCCTCACATAAAACCTGTGACCTTTCACCTTCATTTTCTCCTAATTTCCTTCATTTTCATAAATAAAATGCCAATTAATGCGTCATGATTTTCCAAATCCTTAGCCATTTTCTTTTCCAATTTCCTTAGCCATAATAAACCGAATCAACACCCACTAGGATGTTTCCCCCATCATTAAGCTTGGAATACATGTCCCATCACCGTGGCCTTAAATATTTTTACATGGAATTTTTACCAGGGATGTTACTGAACCATCCCCCTTGGGGGAACACTGTCCTCGATGTTCAATGGCACCTTTAACCAACAAGACTATTGAAACAAAACATACTGCCCATGGAGTTTTATAACACAACTCGTTGGAGTATTTACAATGACCACTTCTAAAACATGATAATCATACTGTTTACTGGAGCTTTATAACACAACTCATTATGATGTTTACAATAATAAAAACATATACACATACACATTTGCTTCAACCAACAAATAACCATATTGTCTATGGAGCTTTATATACCATCTTGATACAGTATTTACAATAATACACACATATCACGTATGCAAATTTTCTCAACTAGCTCATTGTTCCAGGGCGCACTCCCAATGTGCATTTGATTCCATCTAGCAATGCTAATGACCAAAAAAAATCCTTCTGTGACCTTCCCTTCTCTGTTATAAATTTCCTCGGGCAATCTGGTCATCCCCTTCCGTGCAATCACTCACCTTCCAAGTTCCACTGGCACCCAATCTTAGGAAGCCCATCCTTTGGCAAGGCTTCTTCATATCAAAAGATATGAAACCAAGGTATATACCTGCCTCAAACCATCATATCGGTAATAACATGCTCACAGAAATCAATGGATACTATTGGGTACCATTGTCCCACAATGGACTTGCTCTTGAAGTTTCTCTACCAGCATATTGTTGCATGTTCTAATTTATTTCACTTATGCTAGTAATTCTTGCAGTCAATTTTGATGACTCAACCAGACATGTTTATGCATTCCTATTCCAAGCACATAATTTCCATTAGATTCAAAATAAATTGAAATAACTTCATATCAAACCTCAATGGTGGCTTATCAATGAGGTACACTTGCAATCTTGTTTACTTCCTGCCACAATAAGGCAATCTAGCATCTATGATCAAATCATCATGTATAAACATATCACATAAGGTTAGCTCAAAACACAAGCATCATAGATCAACATCATAAATCACATGTAACCATCATAAACCAGAATCATACATCACATATAATCATCATAAACCAGAATCATAAATCACATGCATAATAAAGCTTAAATAAAATATTGATATTTATCCTTCATCGATCCTTACTTCTTAATTTGTTCTTTTTGTACACACACCAAGTCGATTGCAATTCTTGAAAACATTCAGTGCCTTCTCCTCAACCATGTGCACCTACACATAGTGTGTGTCACACCCATACCACCACACATGACATATAACACCATGCCATACATGCATCTACACCCAGTGTAGAACACAACATAATACATATGCCTACACCCGGTGTACAACACAACACATCACATATATGTACATAATGTACATCACAAGACATGCATTTGCACACA
>APFE030119552.1:12203-40132 GCA_000404065.3 Pinus taeda | reverse complement strand
CCTCCAATTTCTCAAACATGTCAACCACATGTTCCAAATATCAAGACAATCATGTCTATCAATTTGAAATCAACATTTAGCAAGGCTAACAATCATGTAATGATCCATAGTCAACTCATAGTCATTAGACATAATAATACAACTGTCACCTACTTACACTCAAGTACATATCAACTACCTCAACACATATGTGTTAGTATGATCATCTTGAAACACGATTATTTGAACACATATATTATTCAATTCATCAAACATTCAACTAACTTGCAAACATACCATATTAAATAAATAAACTAGATGACATAATAGACACCAAACACTCGAACACCAAATAGATGACATAATCAAACAGTCAAGCACAAGGTAGATGATATAAACAAGTTCATACCTTAATGTATTTCAAGGGAGGCAATCTTGTCTACACAATCAATCTAGTTGGCATGATATAACTTCATGATATATTAACTCAAACATAAATAAGATCATGATAGCCAAAATAGTCACTAGCTAACATGTTTACATCACAACTCACACACAATTATCATTCACACATATGCAAAGTCACTATATTAGTACAACACCATATTAAAAATATGTCAGCTCATACCTGAATATCATAACCCTAACCATATGCATACGCCAATCCAATTTAGCATGTCACATATACCATCAATATTTTAATGTAATAACCCTAATCATCAAGTTACTAACATATAACAATAACAAGATATATATCATGCTCATCAACAACATATAACCTAATCATAAAGTTGTATAACATAAAGCAACAATAACAATGCATAAAACCACAGGTTACTATCATTCTTGACTATACAATGCATGTGCTTATAACTATACTAATCAATTATCATCTATCATGTATGTAATAATAAAATGAAAAGACGTGTGCATAAACCTAATGTATCTAACTCTAATTCATATAACAATCCTTAACTTACTTACCTACATGCCAAACATGCAATACGTGTATGACAATCTGCTCTTACCCAAAAGTCTAATGTTGCAACCTCATTATGATGATCTCCAGAGGATCCTAAAGCTAATGTGACCCACTGAGATTTTTCACAACTTAAGCCTCAGTCCCTCTCATGCTATAGGTATAACAACATATAGAAACCTAGAGTCGCTCTCACGGGGTTTCCTGCTAGTGTCTAGATACCCAATTTTCTAGTGTTATGCCAGCTTCCCTAGGATTTTAACTACTTTTTTAGGCCCAGAGCCCAGGCACTGCCTAGAATTTCATGATACCTTCATAACAATAAAATAACATGGAAATGACAATACTAAAGAAAATAATTATTTAAAACCTTAACTGGACCCCTACTAGCCATGATAAACATTTTTTCAAGCATATCACGAATATGTAATCTACAGGTGTAAAGAACATATTTGAGCACAGGGGTCTCATACTTATCTAAGATTCGCCATGAAGCATTGATGCCTCAACATGTTAACTTCCATTCCATCCATTATACCATAGATACATTGTTCATTCATATAAAAGGAGAAACATCATGAGATCCATACATAGTAGTTGTCATAAAACATATATATAACCATCATAATAGGGACAGAAATACCAATGAACTCACCGCCATATAAACCTCCTATAATCGAGTATAATGCTCATAGAAATACAAGGAGAAATAACCTCTTATTGATGACGAAAAATCCAACCCATGATGGGACTTCCATGTTCCACCTGACCATAGAATGGTTGGGCTAAATCTCTCTTCATCCATTCATGCCAATGCCATATTCCAAGCATGAATGTGGGATATCATAGAACTCATCAATTAAAAATCATCTAGGGCTTCCAAAGACAAGCCACCTCAACCCATCAAATAATGATTCCAACTCACAGTCAGACATCACAAAACCATCATCGAATTGGTCTCTATCCTAGCCTTCCATGGCTCTAGAGTGTTTGTTCCAACCTGACTTCCAGGATTGGTAAATCAACCAACGATTGCCATTGAGCTCTAGAGCGTTTTTCCAACCAAGGCTCCAGGACTAGTAACTCAACCCACAATTGTTTCCAGGATCCATAGCATTTGTCCAACCAAGGCTCCAAGACTAGTCACTCAACCCACCAAGGGCTCTAGAGAATTTTTCCAACCAAGGCTACGAGACTAGTAACTCAACCTAAGTTGTTACATGGCTTCTAGAGCATTTATCCAACCAATTCTATAGGACTAGTAACTCAACCCAAGTCATTAGAGGGCTTTCAGAGCATTTGTCCAACCAAGGCTCCAGGAACTAATAACTCAACCCAATCTAAGGAAACATTAGAACCAACTAAAACAAAAAAATGAAAGTAAACCTACAATCACCATGGCTATCTAGGAAATGGAAAGGCTAGGCAATCCACTATCAATCCAGGAAATCCTCCAATTTTTATGAAAGATCATAACCAAGAAATGACATTCATGTGCCATGCATGCCAAAACTATTGAAGAAATCATGCATGTAACTCAGTTCCTACAAGCAAATCTGATGTAGTTGTTGATCCCAATGTTGCTTGCTTGCTCTTCCTATTCCTTCTTTCTCCAAGAATCCAAGTATGCCACATCATCTAAGAGTGCTCCAATAAAACTCTAAGTCTCCAAGAGTGTGAGAGAGATAGAATAATGAGGGATCTCCAAAATTGAACTAACCAAGCTTGAGCCAAGATCTTACACTAACTAAGAGCTTGCTAAATAATCCTCATAAGCTTGTATTAAAAAGGCCTTTATTTTCTTCATTTTCGATTATTTTCCTTCATTTTCCTCCTCACATGCAATTACCTTTCACCTTCTTTTTCTCCTAATTTCTTCATTTTCATGAATAAAATGCCAATTAATGCCTCATGCCTTTCCAAAACCTTAGCCATTTTCATTTCCAATTTCATTAGCCATAATAAACCAAATCAACACACACTAGGATGTTTCCCCCACCATTCAACTTGGAATATGTGTCCCATCACCGTGGCCTTATATATTTTTACATGGAATTTTTACCAGGGTTGTTATTTGAACACAAGCACCATGAACAACATACATATTGGACATAGAGGTTTAACGTGGGAACCCTTCCGAGAGTAGAAACACCAAATCTTGTTTGTTATTTGATGTGATAATAAGCACCTACTCTATTACATTAAATTGTTTGCAAGCCACCACTCATAAGAAGCACCAACTCCCTTTGATTGTTTGCTACCACCCACTAGCAAGAAGAACCAACTCCCTTCTTCTACAGACACTTTATCAACTTACCATAAGCACCAACTTCATGGATTTGTTTCAAGCACCAACGTAGGAGGCACCAATCCCCAAGCTTTCTTCAGATACCCACTAGATGGAAGTACCAACTCCCTGGTTTGAGGCTCCAACCCACTCTCAATAGAGAAATAATGTTCTCTATATATGGAAACCACTTTGACTTATTTTAGCTCTCAGTTCTCCTTTTCCCTTGGACCTATGTTCTACTCAATAGCCTTCACTTTACTAAACCCACACAACAATTTGTTTTCTTCTCACTCAACAACAACACACATTCTCACAACTCTCATCCCTTTGCTCTCAGCTACATATGCTCAACTCTTAGCTTGTTTCATCTGCATAAGACCTCTCGGAATTTCACAACATCATAGGCACACTCTTGGCCTCTCTCTGCAGCAACATCACAAACTTAGAGCTCTCCACCCAACTCTCTCAACTATGTTGTATTCCCCCCATTTCTCAATGGAAATCTCGAGTTTTGTTCCTCTGCTACATAATGGTTGATGTTGTCTCTGCTGCCATCCACAATTCCCAAGTGTGTCCTCTTACATGGCTTCCCATATTGCAATGGACAGGTCTACTTGAAAAATCTCATAATTGCAACAAGGTTATCCGTTCTTTTGTTGCATCAAATTTCTAGGTTGTTGCAACTCAATTAATGCAAGGAATGGGCACCTCAGTGTTTCTCCATATTAAGAATTAATTTTCAGTCAAACTAAAAGCTATAAAAAGGGTCCCCATGCTAATTAATTGATATCAATGCTCAGGTTTTACTTTAGGTATGGCTTATTTGATCTATAATCAAATCTTCTGCATTAAGCATTATTTTCCATTTAATTCTCCATTGCATGCAAGGAATATCATGGATGGAAAAAAAAAATCATGCCATGCTCCATTAATTCATTTTACGCATCGTGGTCCTTATCACCTTGCATCAATACTTTCTCGAAAATTTCCTCTGACTTTAATTCTTAATTCTAGGTACGCACTCGTAATTCTGGGTACGCACTCGTTTTCATGCTTAGAGGAGCTAAACTCTTAAGAAGTTGTTGATTCATCCTACATGCATAACTAACTTATGGTGAATGGCCAATTTGGTGTATCTTCCCAATATTGCACATAGTTCCCAAGAGTTTTCAACTCGTTCAAACTCCATGGATACATGATTATGGCACAATGCGACATCTTGCACCCCTGCCAAAAATGGAGAACTTCTCCCAAAGTTTCTGACCTATCAATCCAAGTTCCCAAGCACTTTATTAAAGACCCAAGGAATTTTTAATTCCATCACTACAATTAGAGCTTATATCCTTCTCCATTGGCCCCTGTGTACTTTTCCACCATAAGACCAGGCATTATGACTTTTGCTTGATCTTTGAGGTGCTTAACTACTTTAAGGCTGCTAGGGGACTAATTCGCTTTATAAACATCTATGCCCCTAGTTCTCTGCTACAGGTATAAGCTCGTGTCGGTGCTTTAGCCTGTAGCTCTTTATATCGATGCTTTTTCCTTTGTATTTGGCCCAAAGGCTCTTGGTCATAATAAGACATGAAAACCACTACAAAGCCATGACCTCAGCATGCCTTTCGTCATTTGACGAGACTATTAAATGTTAGAAATATTTTTTTCTCCTGGCTCTGTTACCCCAACATTATTTCCCGACGCTTGTATGTTTCCTCTGGGACAATACTTACAGTGTTACACTTCTCATGGGGTCCACCCAATGCTATTTTCATTGGCTCTCTGGCACCTCTTTTTCCATTGCACTAGGTCGACACCTTACCAGCCTAACGCTTTTTTTACACCTTTATTGCAGATTTATGGGTTGGGCCTTGTAGCCTTAGCTATCCTATGGGGTCTTCCCAACTCCTTTTCTGTTTTCCCATGCTCCAACGCAACCAACTATTCTTGAATTATATTCAAATGGTTCTTTGTGTTTGCCTTTTTTATTTATTCTTTTCATACACATATCAAATTGGCTTCCAAACTTGGCAAGCACCTGATTCCTTCTCTTCTCTTTGACCACATGCACACACATGATCAATTGCCAACCCAAAAATCACCCATTTCCTTCTCTTCTCTTCTTGTCCAAAGAAACAAGGGAGTCCTGAGAGTATATTGCATCCTCCCTCAATATTAATAATAAAGGCATCTAGACACTATACCCCCTCTACCCTAAATATTAGTAACTCAAGATTGGTCTCATTCCAAGTTTTCCAAGTAGCCAGGGACTACTATCTCAACCCATAGCCTCCAGGGAACCAAAATTGTTACAGGCCTCCAACCCACAACTTCCAAGGAACGCAAGCTATTAAAGGGCTCCAGAGATCTTGTAACCCACAGTTTCCATGGATCCCAAGAACTAATATGTTACATAGTATTTTGTCACACCTCTTGCACTTCTTTGTGAAATACCCCAAAGTGCCCAAAACATGACCATAATGTAGTGTACTCATTCATATATCTAGCTTATATCCTCCCTAATACATTGATTGGAAAATGCCTAGAGCATCCCCTAAAGGAAATAGCTCTAAAACCCTAATTTGAGAAGCATCGCTCTTATGAGACTAAAAACCGCAATGGTCACCTATTGCTCTATACTAGACCCACGATGGCATCACTCTATTTACTTGTATACCCGCGACGATCCAAAAAGGCAATTTTCCCAAAGAGGATGAGAAGCTTTGTGATCTAGAAGCTTCGAGAGCAGTGAGCTCGATGTTGTTCGGCGTAGATGAGGTCGATTTCTCCCAACTTGGTCTCTTGGTCTTATCCCTATGAGCTACCTCCTTGAGATGAGGGCCTACTCCTATCTTTGGAGAGATTCTAACTCCCTTTCCCTGCCTATATATTCATCCTCTCCCATTCCCAAATGGTTGGTCTTTGTCTATTTTCACCCTTGTGCTATGATTTTGCCTATATGATACTCATTTGGCTTGGAGAAAGAGTGCTTGGAGAGCTTAGCTTGGACTTGGACATTCATTCAAGGAGAGATTATTGACATTAAGGCTTGGTTGTATGCTTCCTCACTTATTCTATTAATATACAATTGTTGGTTCATTTTCCTTAAATGTGTATTTTCACGTATTATTTAGCTTAAAACTCCTTAATCTATTAAGTAGGTTACTTTTGAATATGCTATTTGTATTTGCATGCCTTGTTGTGTCTTGATCTCTTGTGTAGGTGCATAAACACTGTGAGAAACAAGAATAAGCCTATGACGCAGGTGATTCAAGGTCTTAAACAAAGGAGAATGTGATAGCATCAGAATGAGGTAGGCCATGCTCTTCGTCTCTTATTTCAATTGTAACTTAGGAAAGTGTCTAGTAGATTGTCACGTAGGTTGGTAGTACCACTCATTGGGCTAGAAGGATTGTCTCTATATGCAGAGAGGATTTACCTAGAAAACAAAATGGTGACTCCATTGGGGAAGCTATAACCCTTTCCATTCAATCCTTCACCTTGAATTTGTGATGAGTTTGACCAACGGTCAGTTTTCTAGCTTGTTTGTTTTTTTGTAACTATTTTCACTTGCTGATGGTTGCTTGAGGACATTGATTTTTGTCTGATCTTGAAGATTTCTTATTTTTTCTTCATTTTTCTCACCCATCATGGGTTAGCCTCTCATAGTCACGATATCATCATGGATCCTTTAATTACAGTCACGATTATCACATTTTCATCGTTGTTTTTCTTTTAACAGGTGCAATGATCCCAGAGTATAAGAGAAAATAGGTTTTATCTTCTTATATTCAGTCTTTTTGTCCTCTATAAGTGATTTTTGAGAGTGTCTATGGTGTGTTTGTCCTGATTATCATGCTTGATTGATTACAATTGTCTCTTGATTTGGTTTTTTGTGTGTTTGAGGCTTGTTTGCTTCTTAGGATTTCTAGAGTTTCTAGCTCACCCTTCACTCATTGATTGATCTGCTTCTCAAAGATTGATCACTCCTGTTTAAGAGTCTTCTATATCAAGACTTCTTTTACAAGTGCTTTTGGTTCTTTAGTGTAAAATTGTTCTCATTGATGTTGAATAATATTGATGCTTTGGTGATTATTTTACTCTCATTTTCAAGAATAGATCACAAATTGTTTGCTTTGGCTGAATTGAAGAAAGTGATTGTTATCATTCTTATGCTTTGAAAAGTGAAAGTGTATATCATTTAAGTATTTTCGAGACATTTCTTGCATTCAAATAAGAAAGTGAAAGATATTTTCATGATTAGTGAATTGTTTTCATTTCCATTTACTTTTTGCATTCATTTGCATTGATTGAATTAAAGTGAAAGGAAAATCATTATTGCATATTTAGTGAAAAGAAAAAGATTTTCATTTATATGGCATTGCATTTGTTAGTAGAATGAAAGATTAGGTTTCATTTTTACATATTGCATTGAAAAGAATTGTATTGATGCTTTTTGGATTGTTTGATACATTGATTGGTTATTTCTCTTCCCTTATTAGAATAGTCTTCACTTAATGAAAAGTTTCATTTTCATCATTTAATTGCATTCGAGGAACAATTGACATCATTGAGCCCTCAAAACTGAAACTTAATTCAAGGTTAAATTAAAATTTACCTCAATTAACCTAAGGAGAATTTGTGAGTTAATGCAAATATTTAGAGTTCTAGGCTAGAGACGTGTTTCTATGTCTTAAAACATAGCAGTTGTCGTTAACTGCTTGCAGTGTAGCCCAGGGGTGAAATTCTAACCTAGTATGGAAGTATATAGAAGGTTCTCTAGTACTTTCAGGTATATCAGAGGAAATTCAGTATGAAAATTATATAGGGAATCTCTCATCGAATGATTCTGCATTAGACAGTGCTAACATGGACTTGTACTCCCTGTATCATCATGTATATATTGGGAGACCCCATTAGGTTGCGATCCTTTAGAAACAGGTAATCGAGTCAACTGCCTTGTAAACATTATACATCAAGCACATCATTCAAGGAGATTGGCCTTTGTACGTTAAGTCATTGGCTTTGACTAGGATGTATATTGTGGTTCACAGATACTTGGTAAACCCTATTGTCTAGATTTTACCCATTTTGATTAACTTGTTATTTCGTGTCAATAAAATTAACTGCCAATGATAACATGTTGAACCCATGCAGTTGCTTACTGGCCCAATATTGAGTAAATCCTTGTAAATTTTAATTTTAATCAATCCTCAATGAATCTCCTCTCCTTTTTCTGCTCTTGAGAGAAATTCATCATGGCTAAACCATTGAGTTCGCCCCAAAGTTCCCCTTTGTTGTTTGATACTGAAGGATCTTCTCAAGGAGTTCATCTGGAACTTCCTTAGTCACTTGAAGCTCAAGTATTTGAACTTGTGATTGTCCCAAGAATTCAACTCCTTTCTTCTCATCCATCACCTTCGGATTCCTTGTCAACTCAAGAATCCAATCTAGAAACCCTCGATAGTCCATAGAGGTTTGTCTTATATCCACTGAATACGTTATTTTATCTTTTTGTGATATGTCCTCAGTGTCCTTATAGTCCTTATGATCAACTTGGTGTTCTTTTAGAGTTATCTCCTCGTACATATCGGATTCCTCCTCACTAGTTGTTTGCACCCATGGATTCAGAAGGTGAGATCCCAA
This sequence comes from Pinus taeda, assembly GCA_000404065.3. NCBI lineage: Eukaryota > Viridiplantae > Streptophyta > Pinopsida > Pinales > Pinaceae > Pinus > Pinus taeda. The sequence goes on along the minus strand of APFE030119552.1, from coordinate 31,244 downwards.
CCTGTTCTCTAGGTCATTTGGAACTTTCTACTACTCATACTCCTCATGTCGGTGATGAACAAGGGTATGAATTTCCTCCAAAAGGCTTTTCTTTTACAGGAAGAGTCCCATCTCACACACCTCCTAAAACCAGTGGGCCTATGTTTCCACCTGGTTATACAACCTTAGCCCAGTTAGTTTCATGAATTCCTAGTGCTTCATCTTTGTATGAAAATCCTATTTGGTCTTCAAATGTTATGCCCACTACTAGTTTGTTTATTCCAACCACAACCTCTCAAATTTCTATACAAACTGTTGTTACGTTAGTTCCTATTCAACCTATGATTCCATCACAACCTGTACCTCTGTTTCAACCATCCATTTCGGTACAACCGATTATTTTAGGTCAGGTTTCAGTCAGTTCTTTCACCCCTCCGTCAAGTAGTCAAAACATACCACCGCCTGGCGAGAAAAATCCAAACATTCCTCTTATGTTAGGTGAAACCCATGTGAGTGGATTACAAACTCACATGGTTGGGGTCAATCAACTTTATTTTGGTATTATTCCTAACCATGTTGGTCCATTTGGGTCAGGTAATATCCAGCATCAATACCATTACACGACTCAGATTCCTCTCCAATGAGCTTATGTCCCATATGGTTTGCAAGCTCTGTTCAATCCACCTTACATTCCATAAGAAGGAGCCCATGTCCATCCTAGTTAATCCACTATACTTGGTGGAAATGGTCAGATCCAATTCGGAAATTACCAATACCCACAGGGTATCTCTCAAAGAACTGTCCAACAAACCTTACAGCAGTAAGGGAAACTATTACAGTAGCAAGGGAAACCTTTACAACAGTAGGGGAAACCTTTGCAATAGTATCAATAGCCTTTGTAGTAGCAAACTTAGTTTTTTCAACAACCTACTCAACTTGTGTATCTGCAAGGTCAACCTTTGCAGCAACAAGGTCAACCTTTGCAGCAGCAAGGCCAACCTTTGTCGTAGCAAGGTCAACCTCTGGAGCATCAAGCTCAACATGTATGTCCACAAGGTCAACCCATGTAGATGGAAGGTCAACCCTTGTAGTAGCAAGTCCAATCTCTTCAGGTCCATGACCAATAGGTCCAACAACCTTACAATCTGTATGTCATGTATACTACTTATCAATGGCCTATGGTAGGTCAATATCAAACCTACCCTGGTTAAAATATGTCTTATGGTCAAGGTACCTTTTAGTGGGGGCAAAATCAAGTTCCCTATGGTCAAAATCCTCCACTGTGGGGGCAAAATCCTTACCAGAAAGATTGGAACCTGCAGTTTGGGTCTCCTCAAAGGCCCTACATGCCATTTAATTTACAATTTCCATTTTTAGCTACATTGGAATTTCCTGGCATCTCGAAGCTTACAAATGCTTGTATTCTTCATTCACCTTATTGGCCTCCGGTTCCAACTAAAATTCCAAGTGATTCCCCTAAGTTCGAAGGAAAACCTAAATAAGACCCTCAAGCCCATGTGATGACATATCACTTATGGTGCTCTTTAAATTCTTATGTTGATGATTCTATTTGTCTTCGCCTCTTTCAGAGAACCTTAACAGGTGTTTCCGCAAAATGGTATGCCAAGTTACCTCGAGGTACGTATACCCACTTTAACTCTTTAGCTATGGCTTTCCTCACCTACTTCTAGTTACCAGTTCATTATGAAACTGGTACTCATTTGATAACATATCTTAAGCAAGGTATCATGACACACATTTCCGATCATATCCATGAATGGAGATGTAGGTGTCACCTCATCAAATTCGATATTCCTAATGAGTTATTAACTGAATGGTTCATAAATTCATTATTAAATAAGATTTCTAAAGATATAGCAATGGGTGGTTGTGTTACCAAGGACCAAGCTATTACTCATGCCCAGTATCTAGACTTAGTTTATTCCCAATCTGGCATGTTATATGAGATGTTTCTTGATGCTCCAAAACCATCTTCAGATGTGGAAGCTTCAAATTCTCCTAATTTACCACTTGTTGATGGTATAATTAGATCAGTATCCCAGACCTCCACTAAGACTTCTTTGAAGAAAAAGTCTGTTTCAGATACTAGTTCTAACCATCCTTCGAAAAATCCTTCAAATCCTGGTAAAACCTCCAACGTCCATGTTATTCAGTCTACTGCAATAGATAAGGCCTCGGAATGTAAGAAAAATGGTAAATTTAAATCCTAGTCCAATACCCCAAAACAGGATCTGCCCAAATCATCTACTAATGATGTTGCCAAACGAAAGTCAAAATATCCTTGCCTCCTTTGTGAGGAATACCATTAAACCAAGGATTTTCCCTGACATGCTTAAGTTAACCGTTTATTGAAAGGGACTCTGGCTGTTTTCAAAGAACCATTTCCATCTCAGTAGATGTAGTTGGTAGACCAACCATAATTCTCTGCCTCCTTTAGTTCCCAAGTTTTCAGGATGCAAGTTTCATCGCCTATTTCGATTGCTACTCAATCAAAGGACTACCAAACACTGCAAAAGAATATGGTGGAGAAAGAAGTCACTGATATACCTTCTACTTCCACCCCATCTAGTTCTGGTTCACTCCATATTGAGCGACCTAACAAGGAATCCATAATCCGACCACCTCCCAAAGGTGTGCTTCGAAAATCATCTTATAATCCAAATGCTAGAGCTGCAAAACATTATAATATAGTCAAAGATTTAGCTCAACCACCTTCAGAAATGTCTGCTTTGGAAGTTCTCCAAACATGCCCACTGCAATGGAAATCATTATTGTCTATTATAGATGCCATTGATCCTGTCGATTTGATTTTAATTACCTTTGATCTTGAAAACCATGTTCCATGTCTTCCTCATCAGATTGCTTTTTTGATTCAAGTTATCATTAACAGAAAGATGATCCATCGGACTTTTATTGACAAAGGTGCTTCCACCTACATCATGCATGTTTCGTGTTGGAAGGCCATTGGCTCTCCTCCCCTTAATTAGTCCCCAAACACTTTGGAGGCTTTTATGGTAGAGGCTCCCATCCATATGGTATTCTCACTAATTTTCCTATCACATTGGAAGGAAATATTGTTGAGCTAGAAGTGGAAGTTGTAGATGTCAATCTCAATTACAACCTTCTTCTTGGGCGAAGTTGGACCCATGCTATGTTTTGTGTGGTTTATTCCTTGTTTCGGGTGCTTCTTTTTCCTCACGAAGGAAAAATTGTCACCATCAACCAACTGTCTTTTTTCTCTTCCGGTACATCGAAAAACAATGTCCCATATGTGGGAAATATCAAAATCCCTTATGAGAGTGTGGGGGTAGGTCTTTTTAAAGATTATTCTTTAATGGGTACTTTTTCTCTCCCACCTCCAAATGTCACTTTGATCAATATCTCTATGTTTCTACAGAGCCTTAGATTATTCCTACTCCATATCAGATTGATTCGTTTGGTGATTCCATGTCGTTAAGTCCATTAGAACAAGCTTATCAAGAAATTGTATTGGCTTCAATGGCTACTTTAGAAATTCATGATGTTTTCAGTATGAACCTAGATACTTATGTGTCGTCTCCTTCTCTTGGTCATTGGGATTCTCTGAATCCTTCGAACGAGACATTCCCCACCGATGAGAGTATTGTTCAGGTTATGTCTCTAGATGAAACTCCTTGGAATGATCTCCATCATTGTTCTTCATTTCCTCCCATCCTCAGTAAGATGGCTTCGTGTCTTGAAGGTTTCATTTCTCATAACCCCATGCATCCACTTTAAACACCTGTTTTGGTGCGCGAAGTCCTGTCTGAAGGTAATATGGGAAACATTACTACAACCATGCCTCTTGACATTTCCATTAAACATGGAATTTTTGAGAACGTTCATATTGGGGTTTCATGTTCTCCTAATGAGATCAGGGTTTACATTGAACTTTTCAAAGAATTTCACGATGTTTTTGCATGGTCATATGAGGAAATTCATGGTATTGATCCAAGAATTGTGGTGCATGAAATACCCACCTATCTTGTTGCAAAGCCTATTCATCAACAACTTCATCCCGTGCATCCTCGGAAGGCTGCTGCTATTAAGGAAAAAGTTGAAAATATTTTAAAAAATAGTTTTATCTATCTAATCCCATTAACAGGTTCGGTTTCTAACATTGTCCTTTTTGCTATAAATCAGGGCAGGATCCGAGTCTGTGTTGATTACCGTGACATCAATCACGCATGCCCAAAGGAAAACTATCCCACTCTGTTTATCGATTAGATCATCGACAAGTGTGAAGGGAGTGAGTTGTTCTCTTTTATGGATGGTTTTTTTGGTTTGAACTAGATCAATATCTCACCTGCTGATCAACACAAGACGACCTTTATTTTTCCATGGGGCACTTTTGCCTATAAGAAGCTTCCTTTTAGTCTAAAAAATTTTGGCACTACCTTCCATAGAGAAATGTCCTATGTGTTTCATGATATTTGACACATTGTTTAACCTTATCTTTATGACTTACCATCCCATTCTGCTAAGCATCATGACCATCCAGACCACTTAAGATCCATGTTTCTATGATGTCGACACTATAACATTAGTCTTAATCCGCACAAGTGCTTTTTTTTTATGTTGAATCTAGTCAACTCTTGGGTTTTGTTGTATCCCGTGAAGGTATCCAAATAGATCCTCTAAAAGTTGAGGCTATTATAAACTTACCCTCGTACCTCATTGCTTCAATTGCAATGTTTGCAAGGAAAGGATAACTTTCTTCATCAATTCGTTCCTAACTACGTTGAACTCACCAAGGGTTTTACTTGATTGCTTAAAAAGGGGATCCATTTCATTTGGGATGATATTGCCCAAAAATCCTTCAATGCTTTGAAAGACATGCTTACCAATGCTCCTTTACTGCATCCCCCTAATTATCGATGTGATTATTTCCTATTCCTGGCTGCAACTGTTAGTACCATTGCTATGGTATTGGTTCAGGATGATGACAATTGAAATGAATATGTGGTTTATTATTTAAGTCGAAATCTCCTTGACATTGAAACTCGATATGCCCATGTCAAGAAACTTTCCTTGGTAGCAGTCCATGTTGTCTAAATATTTTGCCATTATATCCTTCTATGGAAAACCACAGTGATTTCTGATTGCAACCCCATGACCTATATTTTGACTCGTTAATTACTTGGGGGAAAATACTCCAAATGGATTTTTGTCCTGTAGCAGTTTGGTTTGGATTTTATTGCCCCCAAATTAATAAATCACTTGTTTTTACCGAATTGATATGTGCCCTTGCTTCTGCAAACACTTCTACTAATTTACTAAGCAAATTCCTAATGAAACTTTGTTTCTCATCAGCACTCTCGACCTGTGATATGGAGATATTATCATTTATCTTTAGACCCACACCTTTCGATCCAAGTTGTCTCGATCTGATTGATGCCACATCTAGAATCTGTCCCAACCCTATCGGATTCTTGGTGATACATTGTACTGAGTCGGTGTTGACTCTGTTCTGCGCAGATGTCTAACACTTGAAGAGGTTGAACGAGTCTTGAATGACTGCCACTCTAGGGCATGTGGTGGTCATATGTTAGGCTATGACACTGCTTAGAAAATCCTTCGCGCTAGTTATTTATGGCCTTCCATCTTTAAAGATTGTATTGTGGTTGTTAAGAAATGCCATGAATGTTAGATTTTTAAATTCAAGCAGCGCGTCCTGCAAGTACCCTTACACCTAGTATTTACCATTGGCCCATTCACTAAATGGGGCATATAATTCATGACATGTAACCCTCTCTCAGTTAGGGGGCATGGATATATTATCGTCAGCGTCGACTACTTCACTAAATGAGTCGAGGCAATGCCCACATATAATGTTGATGGTATCACTGCTGCTCAGTTCCTCTTCAACCACATCATAGCACGTTTTAGCCTTCCTCAAACCATTGTAACTGACCATGGATCAAATTTTCATTAGTACATTATGGAAGAGTTGACTACTTAGTTGGGCCTTCATCATGATAGCTCAACTCCTTACTATCCACAGGCCAATGGCCAAGTCGAATAAATTAATAAAAAACTAATTACTATGCTTCAACGAACCATTGGTAAGCACAAAAATGATTGGCATTTGATGCTATTCTCAACTCTTTGGGCTTATCAGACTTCAGCTAAGATGACCACTGGAGTTACTCCATTCTAGTTGGTTTATGGTTTAGAGGTAACTCTCTCGATTGAATGTGGAATCCCTTTACTCAAATTAGCTATCGAACTTCTTCCTAATACCTCACCTAAAGAGGAATGGTTACTCTACCTTGAAATGCTTGATGAGACCTATAGTGTTGCTACAATGGTAATTGAAGCCCAAAAGAAATGTGTCACAGCTCAGCTTGATCAAACTGTTTCTCCTTGCATTTTTTTCTGAAGGTAACCTAGTCCTTCTTTATGATCAAGCTAACGATAAGTTGGGCGCTTGAAATTTCTAACCTATGTGGCATGGGCCATATATCTTCGAATGTGTCTTGCAAAAGGGCTAATATGCGCTAGTTGATTATGAAGGAAATGCATTTTCACAGCCCCGCAATGGGTTGTATTTGAAAAAGTATTATGCGTGAAATTCATGTACTTACTTTTTGTACATTAGCATGTGAATTCATTAGTGTGCTTTTTTTTTTTTTGGTGTGCTTGTTTTCTTTGCAAACATGTGTTTTTCTACTTACCTTGTGTTCCACTCAGTCTGCAAATGTCGTCAAATCATTATGTCGGTTTTGTTGATGGTGTTTGTCATAGCACACGGAATTTTTCTTCCGCAGATTGGGCACGCTTTGCCCCTGATGGAAAGTTGGTTGATTTACAAGGTATATTCCTAGGATGAACAACTAACAATATTGTTGAATATAGTGCAGTAATTGAACTATTATCAAAAGTAGTTGGTCTTGGGATTAGAGACTTAGTTGTCAAGTTAGATTCACAACTCGTTGTGTTACAGTTAAACAATTATTACTCAGTAAGAAATCCACAGATATTGCGTATGCTTCTACGTGTTCAATTCCTGGAAAGAAATTTTGATTTTATAACATGTTAACATATTACACACAATTTGAATACATTAATAGATGCATTAGAAAACTATGTTCTTGATAGACATTTGCGTAATTTATAAAACCAATCACATTATCATGATATACGGATATATAAGTAGAAAATAAAACATGCATATGTGTCTGTGTGTGTATGTTTGTATAGATCACATCTCTAAGAGTGTTTAAACATAAAAATCTCAAAAAATAAAGTGTTCTGAGACACTTGCCTTCACAGCCTACATCATGCGAAAAAAACAACTAGAAAATCTATGTGCCTGCATGGTGATCACAATAACACGAGAATACCCTAATCACTCAGCGTAACAGCTGACGATGTCTCACAGATACCCCTATTGTGTGCCTCTAATATTGTAATGGCACATCATCTATAGTAGCATACTCTGGAATCCCTCGGGTGATCACATCGAGATTATGTTCCATCTCTCTCACATGGTCTACTCCTTCCTCATAGGGAGCATCTGCTACTTGCTAGGATATTCCTTGTGCTATTGGTGACATTCCAAGTGGCCTTTCCGATCCAAAATTTGCACATGTATCATAGGTTTAGTCTCAGTTTCACTTTCACAAAAAATCATAAAAAACATGAAAACTCCAAAAAAAACGATTTACCTGCATCAGTCCATTGTTCACTCGGTGGCAAGGGTAGATCCGGATCCCATCTGAAATGTGTGGCTGCATAGGCATAATCGTCTACAACGATCAATTGGCAGTGCAACCAAATGAAAATTTGTGGCAGGAAATGCATCTGCTAACCCCCTCCTCCTCGAGGCATGAGTTCACCCCATCTAACTAGTCTCGGGTCTTATGGATTAGGATCTGGTACCTTTGTCCACTGATACCAAAACACAGGCACACGCTCCAGAAGTAAAATAACCAAAATCAAGCCAAAGCCGAATTGTTTCAAGTTTCCACACATACCATTGTTTAGTTGTCTCTTCATATTGGCGAGTAATCCCGAACACCAGTTCAATATTGTTTGAGTGAGGGATTCGACTACATACTGGAATTGGGATTTCGAGGTGTCGTGGAGAGCTTGCCTCCTAGCTATGCAAGCTATCATGAATATCATCATCCTCAGTTGAAGATTTCTAACAATATATATCTTCACCTTCCCACCCATTGTCATCTCGGCACCTAGGCAATGTCTCACGACTAGAGTATTGGTGCTCTCACCTCCCAGATGAGTCCTGGAGAGTTGAACTCTTTCTCCTCTTCTCGATAATCCAGTGATGAAATAAATATCAGTTTCCTCAAACTCCAACTCCTAGTCTCCAATGATGAATATTTTGTGATCAATATCCCATAGGCTGGTCAAGTAGTGCAGTAGTTCATTCTGAGCTCTGATTCCTATAGTCCTGAAGAACTTCAGCAACCCAGAATTCCTCAAAGCATTGATACATTCTGGATCTTGGGCTACCTGGTGGTCTTCTACCTCATGGCCTATTTCTTTCCATTCTAGAACCATTATTGGCCACAATCTCCTGCAAAATATCATTACACAGCAATTAGATGCCTTCTCATGGAGTTAAATTCAAACATCTTTCTTTAAAGAGGGTTTTTCCTTCAAAAAAATTTGCCCCGAAACCATCGCTCCTATTTTTATTAACAAAGCAATGCCATCACGAGGGCCTTTTGGCTCAGGGGCGATCATCGTGGGCCTGATGAGCAAACCCAAGATGATCGCCTATGTGGTTTAAAAACAAAAATCCTCCTACTCACAAGAAAAAATCCATTCAAAATGCATCAAAATATAATCAAATACAAGAACAAAGACAAAGATCTTACTTGCTACTAATGGCTTGAGAAATAATGCCCTGGATCTCCCACACTGTTTGCCTAAAAATGGAAGGAAAAAGGGTAAAATGCACTCTCAAAATTTACTGCAGTGAAATGGTAAAAATGTTTTAACTTGTGGTCTATTTATAAGTTTTAATTTCATTTTTTGCCATTATTTTATTAATATTTTATTAATTTTCTCAATATCAATGATCAGTTGTTTTCCTTCTGCAGTTACAGGTATTTCTGGTGAACATGTGATATTATTGACTGTTCAAATGAGTTTTGTTTTATATATTTTCTAGACTCGTTAAAAATAAACGAAAAAGGAACCCCCTCGCAGTCATCTTCAAGCTCTTTTCTTCCTCTCGAAGCATGAAAAGATCATCGAGTACTTGTCCTTTTGAGCTCGTTAAATTAAATGAATTGATGTCATCTCAGTATACGTTTACCCCTTTTTCAGGCTGAGATTGACTGTTTACAAAAAAGGTACACCTTGGTTGATATGGTAAAGAGGTTCTCTCGAATATTGTTGTCTACCTTTTCAGGTTCGAGCGACAAATTACAAAATGGGACATGATGGAGTTTTCTTTTTTTGTCTCTTTTTCAAACTCTCTAAAAATGAAAAGATACTAAGTTATTCTTACATCGGACTTGTTAAAATTTTACGACAAAAGACTTGTCACCATGATGAGACCGAGTTTCTCCTTCCTAGGACTCACAAAACCTATTAGGATGGATTCATTCAAATAATGAACTTACATGAAAAGAATATGATATCCCTTTCAAGCTTGTGATAAAAATAATTGGGGTACTTGCTAGAAATAGTGGGGAAAAATGAAAATGAAACATCCTTTGTATAGGCAGCATGTCGCTCTTGAACATGACACTCTTATGCTTCTCATGTAAGGTTTGGGACATTCTCACTCAGCAACTTGTCCTTCTGGGTTCGGGTAATCTATTTTTGCCTCTCATCTGACTATTCCATTTTTTCATCATAGCCTTTAGTCCTATGTTGAGTCGAATGTTGCCACACTCCGGAGTCATGTCGCTAATGCTCAAGAGAAGTCCTATCTATAGTTATTTACCTATACATTGTTTGACCCATTGTTATAGTCTTGGATCTTATTCATTTCATTCCACTTTATTCCTTGTTCCGTGTTGATGATGGGGGAATCATCATGGCCCTCCATCGATGGGTCACTTCCTGTCAACTTCAGCTCATTATCTAGGAACATGACTTAGAAACTCCCTTTTAGTACCTTAGATCTTGCATGTCATAATGGAAACTTCTTCGCATTTGATGATAGGTTTTCATCATTGGCCTTTGATCAAATCATTCCACAAATGTTTGACTTCAGCTTCATTATTACATTCACAAATTGTATTGTCATACCTTGAGATCCATTGTCATTATTGGTGGTTTCTCTCATGCCTGTTAATGGTCCACATCATTGGACGGTAATCGGGTAGTTTTCTAGAGTGTTCAACTTCGATACATTCATTCACATGTTAGAAATCATACTTTGATGAGGTTGGGATGGAGCAGAAGACCTTGAGTCCTGTTTGATATGACTCAGGCCACGTGGAGCTATGTATTATTTATGATTGTACACATGTTTCTACTATACAGATGGTTGTGACATACCGTGGAACTTTACATTTATGATGATCCTTATATATTGGGTAGTTGCATCCATACCTTGGATCCTAGATTTACAGATGATCCTTCTCATTTGGATGGTTGTGCCCATAACATGGATCTTTTCATATATTCCTTATTATTTGGATGGTTTCTTCCATACCGTCGATTCATGTTTTGATATCATATATGTATATGTATATACATCCTTGATTTTTAGGTCTCCTTGTAGTGTTTGTTCTCATCCTTGCAAAAGCTCGTAAAGCATATTAGCCATCACTCCTCATTCTGCCTTCATGCTTTAGGGGGAATTTGTTACACATTATTTTGTCACAACTCCTGCACTTCCCTTTGACATACCCTGAAGTGCCCAAAACATGACCATCATGCAGTGTGCTCATTCATATATGCAGCTTAGATCCTCCCTAAGACATTTATTGGAAAATTCTTGGAGCTTCCGCTAAAGGAAATAGCTCTAAAACCCTAATTTGAGAATCATTGCTCTTGTGAGACTAAAATCTACGATGGTCGCCTATTTCTCTATACTAGATGAGTGATGGGATCGCTCTATTTACTTGTATACCCATGATGATCCCAAAAAGGACATTTTCCCAAAGAGGATGAGAAGCTTCGAGAGCGGCAAGCTCGATGTTGTTTGGCATAGATGAGGTCAAGTTCTCCCAACTTGGTCTCTTGGTATTATCCCTATGAGATACCTCCTTCAAATGAAGGCCTACTCCTACCTTTGGAGAGATCCTAACTCCCTTTCCCTTCCTATATATTTGTCCTCTCCCATTCCCAATTGGTTGGTATTTGTCTATTTTCATGCTTATACTAATATTGTGCATATATGCTACTCATTTGGATTGGAGAAGGAGTGCTTGGAGAACTTAGCTTGGACTTGGACATTCATTCAAGGATACCTTATTGACATCAAGGCTTGGTTGTATGCTTCCTCCTTTATTCTATTAATTTACAATTTATGGTTCATTTTACCTAAATGTGTATGTTCATGTATCATTTAGCTTAACACTCCTTGATCTCTTAAGTAGGTTACTCTTGAATATGCTATTTGTAATTGCATTCCTTTTTGTGTCTTGATATCTTATGCAAGTGCATAAACATTGTGAGAAGCAGGAATGAGCTCGTGATGTAGGTGATTCAAGGTCTTCAAGAAAGGAGAATGTGATAGCATCAGAATGAGGTAGGCCATCTTCTTCGTCTCTTATTTCAATTGTAACTTAGGAAAGTGTCTAGTAGATTTTCACTTAGGTTGTTAGTTCCACTCATTGGGCTAGAGGGATTGTCTTTGTCCATGGAGAGGATTTACCTAGACAACACAATCCCATTCACAGCACGTACACTTAGACATAGTGTACAAAACAACACATACACCTACACCTACACCCAATGTACCACACAACGAATACACAAGTCACAATACAAAGACTACACAATATACATGACATGCTACCACATGTACAAAACACAACATGTATGCAATAGTAGTACTACACATCCAGAGACCACATCGCTCTACTAGGAAACCTTGCCTCTAGTGCCTTATCCATGCTTGTACCATTATGCTGTAGATCATTTTGCTTTCATTCCACTAATGTATCCTTCATAATTTTATTATACAAGATCTACGATTATGGACAAAAGTATCTCCCCTAGGTCGGTGGATAACCTAGAAAAACAAAGAGACAAGGAACATAATGGTTTTCCTTAGAGTAAATAGATGACAGAGTGAGGTATACCTAGAATCCTTCGCACACTTCGCTCCTTCTTTAGCTTGGAAGGTCCAATTCCAGCTCCGAATGCCAAAATTATAACATGCACAGTCAAATAACAAAATCCAAGAAACCACGAGATCTATGCAATATCCTCTAAATACTTCATTCAATAGATCAATATGGTATTGAAATATATGAAATAACAACATCACATATAGGAAAACAATGAATTCTTTGCATTACTATAAATGGAAGAAGATGACAACCATAAGTAGCAATTGATCTTGTAGAAGAGCTCCTCCAAGTTGTTGGCTTGTCCTTTCGTTGTTACAATATGCACCTCCAATCACCCTAAATGCATGTAATAATAACCACTCACTCTAGCAACATAATCGTAGAATCACTCTCCAAAAGCCAACCCCCAATAGCATAGAAGGCTTGGAATATATAGAGAAGTAGGGTTAGTTGGGAGTTCTTATCCAATTACCAATGTAGGGTTTTAGATCCACCTTTGATGGAGGGATAGGATCAAAGGATAAGTGGTGAAAAATCCAAAGGATATGAATTTTTTATGAAAGGTAAGTAGTTAAAACAACTTCTGGAAACTCCTAGAAGCGGAAGCTTCCGAAGTCTCGACCATTCTCATGGATTTCTAGAACCAATGCAAGTGTAAAGGGGAGAAAATTTATGGTGAGCAACGCAGGCCATAGTGGAGCAAGCTATAGGTGATCACACCCTAGAAGGAATACAGGGAGGAATGGTCTTAAAAGGGAACATACTTAGGGATTTATGAATATGGTGACAAGGGTGAATAGGATGTTGATTTATCCCATTAGGAGGCTCATTGATCGGATGTGAAAAAATGTCCTATAAGAAAATTCGCCCTATAGTGCAAAGTCATAGATGATGACTAATGACTGAAGTCGAGATCAAGGACAACTAGAGAGATTCATCTATTACAATACATTTACAACATGACATATTTGTTTGCTATGACAGGCATACCCATACTCAACTCATAATATAACCAAACATGTATGTTGATCAAAATACGTGTCCACAGATGAAACTGGTGGATCCATGACTGGATGAATTTTTATATGACCATGACCATCAACATTGTGATCTTTGTATAACTCCTGAAATTGTAGCCCGGATGGATGAAACTAGATCCAGGGTCTTTTATCTTGTTCACACGACCAATCAATGTATGAGTCTAACCATGTGAATCAATGAACTGAAGTTGAACATGGTAGACACCATTTCATTACTGTCCAAAGATGTAAGTCATTAAGAGAAGCGAAAGAAACCAATGACGATGTTAATGGATATCAAGGTGCTATAGTACAATTTGTATGGTGTGAGTAAATGAGCTGATCTCGGAAACCAAAAAAAAAAATTCAGTCAAAGTCCATTGATGTGAACCTGTCACTGAGAGCAAGGAAACTTTCCATTGATGTATGCAAGCACCAAGGTAACAAAGGTGTGTTTCTAAGTCAAATTGTTGGATGATGTGCCGATGTCGACAAGAAGTGACCCATTGTAGGAGGGCCTTGATGTATCCCCCATCAACGACATGAAATGGGTATCATGATTGATATAGAATGATCAAAATGATGTTGACATGGAACTACATCAAAAAGGCAGACATGAAATGAAGTCTTAAGAGTATTGTAGCATAGATCAACTGAATGAATTATCCTGAACACACTAGTGACACTAAATGGAGTTGGCAGCATTCAACCAAAACCGAAATGGAGGCTCTGAAAATGGTATGATAACCAAAAGAAAAGCAGATTACCAACCCAACAACCATGGAGATGAAGTGGAAGAGTGTCGTGTTCAAGAGCGACTCACTGCCATTACCAAAATGAAATCCCTTGTTTTCCCAATTTCCCCAACCATACTAGTCATTGCCTATTTATCTTTTAACAAGATTAACGAGTATAACATATGCTTGACGTATAAGTTAATAATTTGAATTAATCCCTCCAAGTATATTTAACAAACCCTGAGAAGGAGTGGTTCGGCCACATCATGATCAATGATTCCATTGTTGTTCGATGTTTTTACGAGTCAAGAAAAGGTAAAACTCCACGCCTTTTTCATGTTTAGAGAGTTTGAAAAATAGGAAAAAAAAAGTAAACTCCAAATGTCCCTTTTCGTAGATCGTCTTTCAAGTCCGAAAAGGTAGAAAATAATACTCAAGAGAACCTCCTAGCCATTTTCAACTAAGGTTTTTTTGTAACTAGTCCATCTCAGTCCAAAAAGGCGTTAAAATTATACTGAGTATACGCCTTTTCATTTAATTTTACAAGTTCGAATAGACAATTTCTCAACAATATTTTCATATATTGGGAGTTTGAAAAGAGCTAAAAGAGGACTCCTCCTCGAGGAACGAGTGTTATAAAGGGTAGAAACTAGTTCTATTCATGATGGAATTGCTCAAAACATACAAAATTCAAGAGGCCGCTAATAATACTACTCATCACAATGGTTCCTTAGGCAAGGGTTAAAAGACCAAGTGAAAGCGTATGATCAGCTAAGTAGATGGTGATGATGGAATGAAAAAACCAAGGCTCATCTAGAAAAAACAAGCTAACAAAAATGGCAATCGTGAGGGATAAAATGGGAATGGTTTCATTTGTATAGAAGCTTGAAACATGGTAAACTATGCTTGAAATTGGTTTCATTTTTACACAAGCTTGAAACAAAGAAAAAATATGCTTGAAATAAGTTTTCACGCCCCTAACATAATGACTCAATTCGAGGTAGATGCCCCCAAATATTCATTTCATGCACCTAAGTAGACTATTGGGTACTAATAGGTGGATGGAATGAAGGTTCATTTACGAGATAAAATGAAAGACTTGATCGGGAATTTACGAGATCTAATCAAAGACACAAATTGAAAGGGGATTTGTTTCAATTTTTAATGAGCTTGACACAGGGAAAAAACTTTGCTCATAGGAACATATTTCATTTTTTAATGAGGTTGACATAGTCAAATAACTATCCTCATAAGATCTTGTTTCATTTTTTAAGGAGCTTGACACAAGAAAAGGAAATATTGTCCAACACGTTGTTCATTTTTTGAGCTTGACACAAGAAAACTATGCTCCAGATCTTGTTTCATTTTTTAAGGAAATTGACAGAAGAAAAGGAACTTTTCTCTGACACCTTGATGATGGCCCCCGAGAGATCATGGCTTCCAAGAGGTTCTCATTAGATAAAATAAAAATTCTCTAGAAGGGATACATATCAAAGGATGTGATGGCAAGATCAGACTCCAATGCCCCGAATAAATGATGCACTACATCACCTACTAGATTATCAGTAGACATGGGCACGGAACAGGTTGCCACATAATTAACTTGTGGCAGGGAGGATACCACTTGCATATAAGGACCATTTAGGGAATCTGGTTGATTGGGAGCCAAATTAGGGCCAACAAATGAAAGTTGGTCGATAGTCACGATTCTTCCTTCATGTAGGAAACACATCACACAAAAGAGTGAAGAGAGAAGAGCTCCCATAACATAAGCATAGTCATGCTTGAGAAGTAAATTAAAATCCAAAGGGAGTTGGATTACCATCACATCGATATAGATAGTCTTTCCTCCAAAAGTAATAGGAAACTAAGGAAGGATCCCTAAGGGTTGACTGGTTCCTCTATTAAAAGGCAAGAAATTCTAGATAATGGGCACAAGCTATGAAGAACCTGAATCTTGCCAAGCAGTTGAGGACAAAATACTAACAAATGCACCTTCATCTATGATCGTTCTAGGTACGACCACATTATAAGCCTGTAACATAATCTAGAATGGCATGTAAGGAGGAAGACGATATCTTCCAATTGACTCCAATCAAAGGAAGTGACCATGCTACTTGGAGGGGGTACCGTGGGAATGGGAGAACTACCCCCTTGTGCTATGGGAATGGGAAAACTTCTTTCCAATGTCGTGGGAATGGGAGGATTACCCCCTATGCTGTGGGAAAGGGAGAATTATCCCCTAGTTCATTGAGCTTGACGAAATAAGATGAACATAAGAAGTATGAAATTCATTCTCTACTGGAAAGGTATGATCTATTGAAGGTGGAATCAAGTCAACCAATTTTCTCAACCAATGGTTGGTCAAGAACAAACTCATGGGATTCACATTCAATGAGAGCGGGGTTTATTGGAGATGGATTCTGATCAAACACTTAATCAACTAATGGATGATTGGTAGGAAGGTTTCGATAACCAGCTAGGAGTCGAGGTTGAGAATTTGTAAGGTTTTCCAACACTTTTGAGGCTTCATCCATATAAGGAAAAAGGTGAATAGGATGACTCCCTTCACATAACTTAAAGGGAAATTTGAATTTTCCCTTTTTTCCATGGAACTTACTATCACTAGTTTAGGGTTTTTCATCAACATGATATCCATAAGCTAACGATAAAGGCTGATGTGATCCTGTGGACCACACTTCAAATTCCTTGGGAATACCAAGGCAATCTCCAAGAAGGTGGTCACTCTTACATAACATGCAAGTGAATTTAACTTTCTGGGGTTGATTGGAAGATTTGCCCACACTAGTTGCATCTATAACAATGGTTGCTTGGTTGCCCCCCTACTTATTTTGCTTCTTCTTCTTCATCCTTTTCTTCTTCTTCTTAGCTTCCTCATTACTAGAATCAATACTTTCACTAGGCATGGAGGAAGAAAGAGATGAAGAAACAATAGGAAAAGAAGGAAAAGGGGCAACTATAGGATCAACTTGAGGTTGATATTGTTTAGGTGGAGGAGACATTGGTTGAGAATCAGTTTGTACATTCAAAACCATAGGGGTCGGAAATAACCAGACGGGAAAACCAATGGTAAATCCAAGAAGGGACAATGTTTCCATATAAGGAGCACCAATATTTCCAAAATAAGGAAAAGGACTAGGATTTTCGTCAGAGTGGTTCCCTTGATTGGAAGGCTCCAGAATTATTTCCATTAGTCTCAACCTAAGGTCCACTAAGGAGTTGTTCCACGAGGAGGACGTTATTCGGCGATAAATTAATTGATTTTATAAATTAAGGACACAAAAAAAACAAAGGGGTAACTAGGCATAAAGGTTTACCAAGAAACTGTGAACTACAATATACACCTTGGCGAACTAGGGAGTTAATGTATGTGCAGACAATCTCCCCGAATGTTGTGTTCAATGTATCACGGTGTACAAGGCAGACAACTCGGTTACCTATGGATGGATAGTAACCTAGGGTGGACATCCAAAATATACTCAATAGTACATCGAAGTGTATTCCGTAGTAGTGTTGTCTAATGTGTAACCGTTCGATGAGAGTGTTCCTATATACCTATCATGCATGGATCACCATCCGATATACCCAAATGTACGTGTAGAATGGTCCTATACACTTATGTATGTTGAACGAGATTTCACCCCTGGGATACAACACTGGAAAACAACGAAAACTTCTATGTTTAAAGACGTCGGAACACATCTCTAGCCTAGACCTCTATGTGTGTCATTAAGTTTCAAATGGTCCTTACGATAATTGAGATGAATTTTAAAGTTTATCTTGAATTATGTTTCAATTTCAAGGCTCAAAAATCAGTTTCACCTGAACACACCTGTGATGCAACTAATATGACAAAAGGAACTATTTTCAATTTCAATGAAAATTATCTAGTGTAGGGAAGAGGTGCAAACAATGATGCAATAATCAAATATGAAGCCAACAAAATTTTCCTATCTAGATATTTTAATTTCACTATTCCAATTCAATTCAAAGGATTAAAAGATGCCAAACCATGCAATGTAATCTATTCATGATTCCTCTGAAAACTATGCAAATGTAATCTATGCACAATTTCCTTTCTAGCTGTGAAAATGAGAATTCTAACTATGCAAATGTGATCTATGCGAGAGAATTCTTCAAAACAAATAAAAGAGGATTCTAATGAAATCAAACGTAATATCAGAATTCATGAACAAGGGACTCAATGTAATATTGGGTAAAAACTCCAAAAATCAAAATATATGTCACTCAAAGGCGATTAACACTTAAAAATATGCAATTTCACACTAGGGAATTCCAATTTCACACACAAAATACTAGATGCAAATGCAAGATTTTTTTTCTTTTTACCACACTTAATTTTCAAAATGAAGAACACTAAGGTTCAAAGTCTAACTGCTTATTCAAATGCACTTTTTAGAATGAGGACTAGAACAAAAATTCATCCAAGTAATCAATGATCAAACAAAACATGTTTGCAAGTGACCAAATGATAAGAACAAAGAAAAATCTAAACCAATTCTTACCAAAGGAAAAAAACACAAATGCAAACCAAATGGAGGCTTTAGAGAGACCATAAGACACTCACGACTCAGGGAAGTCCAACTAGAAGTAGGATGACCAAAGAGAGGCTCAAGAACAAAGGAAAATTTTATGCAAAAATTGGGGCCAACACTCATGCAAAAGAGGCACCAGTGCATTGAAACACTGGTACAAAGTGGGAGAGAGTGAGATGAAATGCTCTGCAAAAGGCAAAGTGGGTGTGTTGGGCCTAGGAAAGAGGATTTTGGCACAAAAATTACAAAAGAGGATCAATGAAATCACTTCCTAGGTCTATTCTTGGTTGGATGATAAAACAAAGGTCTATCAAGGAGGTAATAAAAAACAATGGATAATGAAACCACCAAGGGAATACTTTGTTCCCCAATGGAGTCATCAATTTGTATACGCGATTTACTATTGTAGACAAAAGTATCTCCCCTAGGTCGGTGGCTGACCTAGAACAACAGAGAGACA
>APFE030119551.1:2589-26688 GCA_000404065.3 Pinus taeda | reverse complement strand
GATTCCTTCTCGACCAGTGCTTTGAACTCACAGAACTTTGAGTATGTCTTGCTCTTCTTCTGCATGAAGAAGATCCAGCACTTTCGGGAGAAATCATCAACAAATATCACATAGTACCTGTGCTTTATTGTCGAAGCAACTGAGAAAGGTCCACACATATCTATGTGAATTCTCTCAAGGATCGTCGTGGCGCAACTATCCTTCTCGTGAAAGGTGGCTTTCACAAACTTTCCCAAAATACACCCCTTGCACTGATCTGACTGCACAAGAGTGCCTTTAGGAAGCCCAATAGAAATCTGCTGCAGTATCTTCAAGGCTCCGTGGTGAAGGTGGCCCAATCTCCGGTGCCACAGCTTGCCATCATCCCGGCCCACCACTCCTTCTGCCTTGCATGCCATTGTTGAGCAGCCATCTACATGCAACTGATAAAGGTTCTTGACTCGAACCCCTATCTTCTGAGTTTCTCCAGTCGTCTTGCTGCGTAGGAAAGCCTTTCCCTCCTAAAAACAACATCATTTCCCTTGTCTTCTAACATCACCACAGAGATAAGATTCTTCTTAAATCCTGGAACATGCATCACTTCCTTCAATACGAAGGGTTTATCAGACTCCCTCTCAAAGGAAATGGTACCGATATCGGTCGCACTGTATCTACCATCATTGCCCATCTCGATGTGCACTCCAAGATCTTTCTCATCCAGATCAGAAAACAAATCTCGATCTCCTGTCATGTGAAAAGACGCACCACTATCCAAGAACCATACCAATCCCATCACACTTGATACCAAGCATGCAATCAGTGAAAAATCGAGCTCAAACTACGAGGCTAAGGCCTCTCCCGCTACAGATCCAGCAGCTTGCTTATTTTTCTTCTTCTATGGACAATTTGTGGCATAGTGTCCGTGCTAGTGACAGTGAAAGCACTTCACCTTGGACATGACCTGCTTCTTGCCTTTCGCACCAGAATGAGAAGCTTTCTTGTTCTTCCCCTTCTTTGCTTTGGCAGCCAAAGCACAATTTTCTTCATTAGGTGCCTTTGATGAAGATCCATCCCTGGTATTCCGCCTGATCTCCTCTTGCATAAGATCCGACCAAAGTCTCTCCCATCCTAGCAATTTCTCTCGACCATTGACAGAGTCCTGATAGGAATGCCAACCCTTCAGAATACCATGTAGAGCCAAGCTCACCAATTCCTCATCATCGACAGTCACCCCCACACTTCCCAGCTCATCTCGACATTGGGTGAACTTCGTGAGATACTTAGGCATACTGTCGCCTTTCTCACACTTTATGTTTCTGAGTTTATCCTTGAGTGCCAACTTCCTCTGGTTGCTCTTTCTTTGGAATAGATTTGTCAACACTTTCCACATCAAGTATGGAGTAGCCTTTCCATGGAGGCTGGACACAATGTGATCCCTCATGCCCTCCAACAAAATCCTTCGACACTTTGCTGTCTTCTTTTGCCAATCCCCGACTTGAGCAGCAACATTAGTAGGTTTTGGGACATCCGCATCTATGAAATCCTTCAACCCATTATCATCTAACACTGCCTCCATCCTATCCTTCCATGCAATATAGTTTGAGCTTCCCTCAAGGGCATACTCCAATCACAATCCGTTGAAAGACATTTCAACTTTGACACCAAGAAAACATTGCTGCAAATCCGAATTCCACCAGCTTAAAACTCAACCGCTTCCAATCTAAAATTCGTGAGAACGAAGTATTTCTTGTACAGAGATCGACTGCATGGGCATTCACCAGTTACCTCACCTTCCAAATGAAGGATGAATCCAAAGGCTACCTGGCCCGATTACAGACTCTGCGTGAAGAAATAAAACATAGACACTTTCTGAATAATAGATCCGATGATCAATCCTCGCTTTGATATCCTGTATAAATCTCTTCTACAAATCAACCTGCTCTGATACCATGTATAAATTTTATGAATAATATGACACTTATTCAACCGAGATTATCCTGATTATACACTATTGTGGAATGCATGCATAATACATAATTTCATCAATTTAGCAGTATTCAGAAAAATACACATGCGCACATTGAAGCATCAATCACACATATCAACGCAGTATGTACCCGAGGAAAGCATAAAGCTGAAAACCCCACAATTATCTGTATATTATATTGATTGAGATCATGTAACCGTACATAGTACAATACTAGCTCCACCTGTTACACACAATACAACGTAGATCTGAATCAATCACTGCCTCAAATCACCTCTGATGCTTGCCTGCCTCCACTGCACAATACCTACTGAGAATACAACAAGAATGAATCTCCAAACTCGTATATCCATTATGTGACACTACGCAATCCTCATTGGCAACTCAATCCCACTGATTTTGCAAATCACATGCACAACTATAGTCACAACTGACAACTATCTTGCCCTTTCACTCACCTCTAACACTTGTCTCCATTGAACTGTCCATGCACTGAGTTAACTGATGTATTCTTTAGTTTCTTTATGAGTTAATAATTTGTGAATTAATTAATAACTAATTCACACCACTCAACATTAGTTTATTTTCCAGTTATACTAACTACAACTAGTTCAACTGAGTCAAACTGAACACAACTCCATCAACTCCTGATCCAACTCCACAAAACTCAATCACTGAAGTCCTAACTGAAGTCCTCCATGCAATAGCTCAACTAACCCATAAGAAAAGCGTATTTCCTTCTGGCAGTTGCATGTGCCACATCTGTAGCTCGAACTGAAGTGCTCCAAGAGAATAAGATAATGTTTATAGTCCAAATATTATTAAGAGCTAATAATATTTGATTGTTCTATTTTTAGCCTGGCAGTCTAAAATAGACTCCGCCCATATGTCTAAAAATAGAGGTCCATCTATTTTTACCAACTTGACCAATCATCCACAAATAGCATCCTGCAACTCATAGACCATGATCCATATGTCTAAAAATAGACTTGCGCCAAAAACAACCTGCGGGCCCACTTAGTGAAGGCGACTTCTTTCCACTAAGCTCCATCATCTTGTTGCATTCTCAACATCTAGCACATGTATATATGATAAGTGGGACCGATTGACACCAAATATTCATCTTGAAATAGACTATAACACTTCTTTCACAATGTGCGACACTTCCCATGTCAAAAGATGACACTCATGAAAGTAAGGGAAAAGTGAAACTGAAACTTCCAAAGGCTCAAAGAAAGTGGAAGTGACACATGCTAGAGAAAAGATAACATGAAAATGATATTTCTCAAATTGAATGCAATAAAAAATGATAGTTACAAACATGAAAGCGACACTTGATAAATCAAAGGTGTGCCAAAATGATAGTTAAGAAAACTCACCAAAATGAACGTACAATTGCAATCAAAGTGAGGGAGTCTGTCAATGGAGAGTGCACACTGAATGTCGACATGTGTTTCGTAGTACACTGTGCTTATGGATTGTGTAGTCACTATCACCAGTGATTGTGCATGCCTTATATTCAAGAGTTTTGCAATGCCTATCTATTCTTGCATAGAAATATGTGTGTTTGTGAATTCATCGCAAACATAAAATGTGTGAGAAAGTGACTTTGACACTTACAATAAGGCTTAAATTTTTACAAAACATTAGATCACCACAAAGTGACCATAGAACAATAGATCGCAAGATCCTCAGTAGTCTCCAAAATTCAAGTGTAGCCAAATTTTTGGAGGGTGTTTGTCGCAGCGACAACAAGTTGGTTATTATCAAAGATTCATCTTAAATTTATCAAATATTAGGCATCCAATAAAAATGCTGCAAAGAAAAGGAGTTAAATTCCAATGGGCATTAGAATGTGTGAACATATTTCAACATTTGAATTTTTTTCTCACGCGTGCATCAATATTAAGGGTAAAAAACAAAATCCTCACCTGGGACAAGCTTAGAAAGCGAAACTTTCATGGCCCCTCGATCTGTCTTAATTTCTCTCAAAATGAAGAAACTCTCCATCATCTTCTGGACACCTGCCCCCTAGCCAGTCAACTATGGGACAAGGTCAGTTTCAGATGTCAAAAAAGTTGCAGGGGAGAGGGCGACATTGTTAATTCTTTAAGACTCTGGCCAATGCAACCCTACAACAACAAGATCCTTAACCATCTATGGAATATTGTCCCAGGGATTGTCCTCTGGAATATTTGGAAGGAACGTAATCAGTGAATTTTCAAAGACAAGCAATCTCCATCAGAGGAAACCTGGAGCAGGATTCATAAGAACATTCAAGAGACAATGGCGCTTCAGGTATGGACTAAGAATGACCTCCCTTCCACTGATAATGAGCACAACATTCTAGATAATTGGCAGCTGCAGCTATCCCCTGATTCTTTCAAGAGTAATGCTCCTAATATAAATAACAAGAACAACTGTCAATGGGAAGCCCCTCCCAAAAATTTATTCAAGATAAATTTTGATGGGGCTTCCAAAGGAAATCCTGGTGCCGCAGGCTACGGAGGTATATTAAGGGACTTTGAAGGCAAATCCATACGGATTTATTTTGGGAACCTAGGGTGGGACACTAACAACTCAGCAAAGTTGGAAGGTCTATGGCAAGGCCTTGTGCAAGCAGGGAATCTCAACCTACAACCCCTAATTGTAGAAGGAGACTCCCAGATTCTCATCAACATGGCCATCCGTCTTCAGAATGGCTCAAACGCAAGGAAAATAGCACCCAGGGTGAGGCTCGAAGCAAGGTTGAATGACGTAGCATAGGAGCTCAGCAATTTTAGTGCCATCTCCTTCTTACACACTAAACGGGAGGGCAACAAAGTTGCGGATCTCCTTGCTAACATTGGGACAGAGACTGATCACTCTCTCTTATCAGGAGACACAAACATCATTTCTAACAGGCAGCAGCTCCAGGAGTGTCAAAGCCTGATCCTTGCAGAGGCCATTGCCTCGGATGCAAGTGTCATCGAAATGGACAAGGCAGTGCCACATGACGAGCTTGGGCTGCCACGTGAAAACACAAGGGCCTTTAATGCCTCAAGCCATCGAAACACTGGAATGGGAGAGGCATCAGGGCATCCTTAATGGAGCCGCTGGAGGCGATGGCAAGCCTGCAATGCGCATTCAATGTAGGTCACTTCAATAGAGATGGTAATGAGCTTAAGTATGAGGATTGGCTGGAGATGGGAGCACAATGCATGGAGAAGAATTCATGGTACACTAAGTGTCTACGCCGCGAGATGGTGGTTGAGAGTTGGGGTGAGGTCCGCTTCATACCTGCGTTTCTTGGCTTGTGTCTACACTCTTTTGAGCATGGTTCAATCCCAATTTGGGAACAACAAGCTGTGGGAAAGGTTCGCAAATTCTATCGGCCCTCCTCCGCTTGTGAATAGAACGAGGAATGGGTGGTTATCATGGTGCGTGAAAGAATGCCTTGCAGGAGAGGCCCAGGGCATGGAGAATCCTCCCGTCCCCCTGCAGCGGACATTCATCACCATTGTCGCTGTTGCTACTGTTATCGAAGAAGGGGAGCTAGCGCAATTTTGGCCTGTCAAGTTATGGAAGTTGGCAGCTCTAGTGAGGGGGAGCCCATGTTCCCAGCATTTGGCTTAGTTATCTTCACACTGGGTAGCTCCAGGGATAATGCAGGAATTAATGCACATATCTTTGTGCTTTTCACCAAAATTCCAGAGGAGAACAAAGAGGGGTCGTCACTGGTTCTTGCGGAAGATAGCACAATGAGCGGCAAACGGAAGCTCCCAATGGGGGAGCCATCAAATGCAGTGGATAGCTCAGAGAGCGGCAAGGGAAAGTGCCCAATGGGAGAGACGTCAACTGCTGCGGGCACTTCGGGAAGAGAGCATCCTCAGCCACCCTCCCAACTTCGAGGTCCCGAGCAGCCAACCCCTGCGCAGAATCCCATGGCTATGTGGGAAGGCGTTCCAGAGGGACAAGGATGGAGCAGAATTGTGGAAGAAGAGCCAAAGGATTAGCTCCCAGAGGCGCTCTTGTGCTTTTGCTTCCTTCTCTCAGGTCGGGTCCTCTTAGGTCAGGTTTAGGGTTCTGGTCAATTTCAATTTTCTGTTATATATTGTGGTCTGTGTTCTTCATGTGGCTAAGTCCTGCTCGCGGCTACTGCAGTCGCAATGGGCGCGGAGTCTTCTGTTTGGCACCTGGTTTAGGGCGCTGCCTGTCTTTTGTCTGTTCATGGTTATGCTTTCAGTTTATACAGTATGTTTGGGTCACAAGTCTTTTTGGAAAAGCCGCTGCGTGGGTTGTTATGGTGCTACTCTGGAAACTCTCAGTATCCTGCTTTTTGATCTTTTTGCAAAAATCACCCTGCAAGGCAAATGTATGGGTCGGTTAATGCCACCCATGGAGCCACAGATGGCCCTGGGCAGCCAGCTTCCTTGGATGTAAAGTTTTTCTGTACATATTAATATAATAGTAGTTAGTATTGCCGAGAAAAAAAAAATATTAAGGGTAAAAAACCTAGAAAAATATTATGTAGTGTGCATGGATGCCTGCAAGGAAGGTTTCAATGGAGTCCTCATGCAATAAGGACAAGTGTTATGTTATGAGTCAATAAAGTTGAATGAGCATGTGTGCAATTATGTAACCCATTATATGGCATTACCAACTATAGTGCATGCGTTAAAAATGTGGAGGCATTACCTCCTTGGAAGAAAAATTGTATTGATGTCAGATCATAGAGGGCTAAGGCATCTTCTTGACGTTGGAAACCTTGAGCACTACTAAAAGGGGGGGGGGGGAGTGAATTAGTATTTTGTCTTATTATCAATTTTTGCCAATTTAAACTTTTCTACTAAATCATGCATATATTAACTAGAAGAACATTATATCATCACATAAGCATAAACCATGTAAGCATCTAAATAAAACAACCATAAGAGCAACAATAAACAACATATCGAGGCACAATACATCAATCACACATGAGAACATAATACATATGGTGGGAAACCCCTTCGAGAAAAAAACCACCCTTGCTTTTGTTGCGATGCTTTGAATCTCTATTATGTCAAGTAATTGGTCTTTTACATAGATTGACACACATAAGCTAGGAGACTCAACCTCATATACAATTAGCTGTGATGCATAATCCAAGAGACTTGATCCTAGTTATCATCTAGAAACACTCTTCTCACATGACTTTACAGACACCCATCCATAGGAATCCACCACAACCAACAATCCTCACTCAACACCAATTGTACTATCCAACACCGATTGGATGGAGAAACTATTCCTTTTGTTGATGCTATAGAATCACTGGCCACTCCTACACAAATTCTATGCGGACATCGTTTCATATATTTTTACACTAGATCTTGATGCTCTTCTCAACTAGACTTGACTCTGCAATCCAAAATCAAACAACAAGACACCATCAGTAAATAAAATAAAACATGAGCAAAAATATGCTCTCAACTCCAGCAAAAATAGTGGCTCAAATCCATGCATCAAATATGAAATAACATGACAATCCAATAGCTTAAACTCTTCTCCATATTCTCCAAACAAATTGTACTATAGCAGGCATGAATCTGATCTGAAAATTGATGCTTTGCTTCAGAAATGTGTTGCATTCACTTCCATTTGCACACATGCACTATATATCTCTGCTCAAAACTAGGTTTGAAGAATTCTTCCTCTTTGCAACCTTTTCTCACTCACTATCACATTGAACCAACCATCTCACTAATTTAAAATGGAGTATATATAATATGTTGGGAAAAATCCACTTTTGGATTGGGATCAAAGGTGAAAAAAGTTGAGAAAATCCAGCCATAATAATCACTACTCATGCATTAAAGGAATTCAAAACCTTTTCCAATTAGTTTAGAAGTTTCTAGGAACTTCCTTTTCAAATTACAACTAATGTGCACGAGGAATCTAGAGAAATTTTTAGGAAGGAGATCGGTCACACACACAATAAGGTCATATCTCAACTATAGTTGCATGCACAAGCCTGGAGAATTTTGGTTGAAGCCTCCTAGCCACATGCACATGCCTACTTCCATGCGACTAGGGAAAATTATAGGAAAAAGAAAAGAGCCTTCAACTCATAACCTATACCAACTGGTTATTCATCTTCATGAGCTCCTCTACATGCCTCCAAACCTCTACCAAGTCATGTGACACCTCTATAAGAGGGCCAAACATCTCTACCAAGCGTCATTACCAAGTTGACCTAGAAGCTAAAAAACAAGTGTTGACATGAGTGCCAACAAGTCCTCTACTCTCCTTTG
Organism: Pinus taeda; assembly: GCA_000404065.3. NCBI lineage: Eukaryota > Viridiplantae > Streptophyta > Pinopsida > Pinales > Pinaceae > Pinus > Pinus taeda. The sequence continues at coordinate 18,447 of APFE030119551.1, read as the reverse complement.
ACACCTGCATACGTTGCAGCACATATGCATAAGTCTGTAGCACCTCTCCAACATCATCATGAACCCAAATATTCCTACAACTCTGAACATGAAGGCCTAGTATGCCAACTCAAAAAGTGTGCCAACTCAACAACATGGATCACTTGAGAAACCATCTCCAACACCAGTAGCAGCAACATCTACCTCTAGCAACATTAACAGACCACCATAACAATTCCTATAGCCATGTCTACTCAACCTCTAGTTCCTGCACTAGGTCATAAAATGTTGACATCAATTCCAACCAACAAGATCATCACAAGCCACATGCCAACAACTCCATGAAAACCATAAGACCAATAATCTACATCATCATGAGGTTGGCATAAGTGCATGACCTAGTCCAACATAATGTTGACATCATCATCACCTACAACACACTCATCTGCACACAAGCCAACACATGTCAACACATCACAGGGTTGACATTAATTCCAATACATGTCAACAACAACCAAAAACACTATAATGCGAACATTTGATTAGCCCATTCTAAATGCAAGACAAACCATATGGCTAGCCTTGATTAGTGAATTTGATTTTGAAATCAATTACATTAAAGGAAAGGAAAACAAAGTGGTGGATGTACTTCTTAGAAGGCTATAAGTGGCTCAAGTAGATGTTGTTAGCACTTGTGAATTCAACATTAAGTAAAATATTAAGAAAGAAATACAATGGGATGAGCACTACAAACAAATCAAGGAACACTTGTAGCAAAATCCAAAAGGAATATTGGGCAAAAAATACTCACTTCCAGATGATGGGCTGCTGAAATTTAAAGGTAGATGGCTCATTCCTTGTATAAGAGACTTGAATGAGCTCAACTTGGATGAATTTCATAAAATACCATATTATGGACATCTTGGTTATTAAAAAATGATAATAGCCATGAAAAATATGTATTGTTCAGGCATGTAGAAGGAGGTGATAGAATAAATTGTCAAATCCTTGGAGTGTTAAAAAGTAAAGGTGGAATGTTGAAATCCAATGGGATTGCTACAAATAATCCCCATTCCTAAGTGGAAGTGGGAAGTTATTTCAATGGAATTCATTACCATAATTCCAAGAACATCTAGGCAGTGTGATGCCATAATGGTGGCGGTAGATAAGCTGAGCAAGGTATCTAATTTCATAGCTATTAAATCCACTAATAAGGCAAGTGATATTTCTCATATTTTTATAAAATAAATAGTGATATTACATGACGTTACCAAGAAGATAATATCATATAGGGATGCTAAGTTCACCTCCAAGTTTTGGAGGGCATTTTTTTTTTGGGGGGATGGAGTTAGCCTTCAACACAACATACCATCATCAAACAAATGGACAAACTGAAAGAGTTAATAAAGTGTTGGAATACATGTTGAGAATGTATGCCATGCATTAACCAAAGACGTGGGAAGAATTTTTTTCCTTTGGTAGAATTTCCTTATAACAATGGGTACCAAGAATCATTAAAAGTGATTCCATTTGAGGCTTTGGATGGTAGAAAGTGCAATACAACTATCAACTCTAGAGACCTAGTGAACAGGGTGCATGTTAGGCTTGATATGGTAAAAGAAGTGGACCAATTAATGACTTCCATTAGGCAGCAATTGGAAGTATCTCATGACATGGAGAAGAGTTATGCATATCAATAGAGAATGCACAAGGACTCCAATGGTTTATGAAACCTTTCTAGATGAAAAGTGATGCTCTGCACCATTAACATAACATGGATAATTCTTGCATTCCCCCAATGACATCTCAAGCATTGACATAGCTACAATAAGGAAATAAATTATGATACATGCACATTGAACACAAATTTCCACCAATCTATACATATCAGGCATCCATACTTTTCATCCATATCAATAGTAGAAGTCCCAGATAATGACAACCAATTGATTTCAAAAGTTTAACCATTCATGGTAGGTAAATGATCATGCATTCAAGAGTTTATCAATAATAAGAAGGGATATGCAATTCCCTTCCAAACCATGAAAGTAATTACACATGTAACTCATCACAAGGAAACAAGAATAACACCATTCATCCATATGCAATGTAATTTATTATAACTCATAACATTAACATTTAACATTCATAAAACAACATAAGTACAAGTAGATACACTTATATATTTGGCTTAATGATTGGAAACTGAGGGAGGGACTTCAACTCTCCACCCAACTATAGGCTAGCTATATTGCAATATTTCTTGCAACTAACCACCCCCAATCCAAATTCAAAGTATGAGGAGGTGATTTCTCTGGATTTCTCTCACCAAAAACCAATCAATAGATGGTAAGAAACAAATTCAATTTCTTAGATGATTTCTCAACATATTCTAGTCATAACACCACAATGAATCTTTGTTCAATAGAACATCAACCACAAGGGTTCATTAAAGTCTCAAAGAGTTTTCATTTCAGTTGTAGGAGAAGGAATATAAATTCATAAGGGAGGTTTATTAGCTGGATTAGTTATTTCCGGAGTAAAGAGCCCACTTCCAGGAGATTTTGCATCTTACTAAGAAAATACCTAAGTGGTTTATTAGCCTCAAGGTTAGCCACTTAGGGGTTTATTAGACCATTCAAAAAATTCTTGGGTGTCTCTTTCTCTCAAGTATTTTATCAACCCCAACTAGTATCTTGAGTGGTTTTTCCGCCCCAAGGCTAGCACTAGGTGTTTATCAACTCTTTAAGAAAGTGCTAATTGGTTTATTATCCCCAACTAGCACCTAAGTATCACAATTCCACTAAAATATCTTTGGAAAATAAATTCATAGGTAAGCTCACATGCCTCAAGAAACATAAGGAATACCATTTCCCTCAAGAAAAACACATGCTTTCACCAATTATCTCTTCATGGAAAATTTACATTTGCTACCAATTCATGCTATTCATTCTTTTTCTAACAAGCTATCTCTTGCTTGTCTACCCCCAAAATCTGTTTGTTTTTCAATTTAATGAATAATCTCTTATGTTTTCTTCCTTTATCACACCTCATCTCCCATGGGGCTTTCTTCTCATATGTTATGTGCATTGACCATATGCCCACGTCTCTACGGGAACTGATATCACATGTTCATCCTTCACTTAGGGAACCCACTCCCTAAATTCAATGTTGCACCAACAGTGCCATAAATTCATCATGGAGATATATTGGACGATAGGTTTTCACTTGGGAGGATTAAGTCCTAACAAATATGCAACAGAGTTTGAGCCTGCATAGGCTGATAAATGTCGCCACGAGATGGTGATATTAATGTCCTGGGGAATGGAGATGTGTCTCCATGGGACATGAAATTGGTGTTTAGTGACCAAGCTGTGAGTTGAATGTAGCATGGAATGAGAGGGTTCCCATTATTTTCCATGGGTATTCATGTTGCATCACACCAAAGTGCAATGAGGCTTCAGGGTGAAGTGATCATAGTTGACAAAGGGCGTGGGAAAGGGAAATGCACATCACCTTTTGCTAATATTTTTTGTTGCACCATTGAGGAAATACAAGGGTTCGCACATATCATGAGTGCATTGTTCCTATTGACTATTTTAATGGAGATCTAGGAACCATTGGGGACTAGGACTTGAGCCAAGGTGGCAGAATCCACAAGGGATGTTGATGACATGTACTTGTGACATGGTAATTTTTTTGACATTGAAATCTAAATGTGACACATTGCAAGAATATATGGCCCCATTGGATGTCCAAGTGGTCGGTCTTTGGATGATAAATGGCACCATTAAAGGATGCCACATGGAAATATAACATAAAGGAAATGTTATAGATTTGAGTAATGTGGAGGCCAATGTTGACATGGCATAAATGACACATGGAGGTGGCTTGTAGTGCCACCTGGCATGGAGTGCTATGTGATGTTGACGAGGTAGCACACGTGGCTAGGATTCATGTCACCATAGGATTAGAGTCCATGGAGGTATTTCGTAGTGTGCTTCTACCATTGGCTATGGAATATACGAAAGTCATGAGATGAAATTGTCCCTATAATTTAACATGAAACTACATGGAACACTATAGAGGATTGCATGGGTATCATTCTTTAGAATTATCATGGTGGTGCTAAGGTGTTGTGACATGGAAGTGCCACAATGGACTCCACATGATGTAGAAGTTCCATGTGAGTGACACATGGTGAATCCTTGATAATGTGGCAAGGGTTACAAGGCCCAAAATTCAAATGGGCATAAATTCCAATCCATAGGTCATATTGAGATAAAGTTTATATCATTGTAAAGATCTCGAAAGTTGAATGTGGTGGTATTGTAAAGTTAATTCCACGAACTTTGGGGAAAGGATAAATTTTGTAAGCCCATATCCATAATGAGACCTTGGAGGTTGAGTTAGTTAAAAGTAACACCTCCCATTCAACTAATTTTAGTCCAAAGGGGTGGGAGGGAGTGTTACATTTGTATCCATAATTAATGGTGTCCTATTTGTAACTCCTAATTTACCCAATTTGTGCCAAGTTTTAGAATTGAGAAACCTTATAATTTTATTGGCCATTTGAGGCTTATCACCCAGTCTATTCCAAACTTGTTGAATGGATTTCTTAGTCTGATAGGATAATCCAAATTCATCTCCAATTAATGAAAAATAATTCCATAATTTTGTAATTCCAAACATAATTTGATCCCACAAAATGTGTCTTGCTCCTATAAAAAAGGTATTACTTACTAAACTATTTTGTAGCTGATCTACTTATTGTTGTAATTTTTCTTTATGATCTCGGTAGGATTTGATGGCGCAAATTTTCTCTTTCAAAATGTGGATTTCATCATCATTCATAGTAATAATTATTTTATAGATTCTCCACTTCTACTTCCCTTAGACTCAAATCTAATAGAGTTTTAGCTAACTCTTTAGATGGATCTGTTGAAGATCTTGACACTATTGAAACTCTTGAAGTTGATGGAGTTGTTGGAATTGATGTAGTGGTTTGAAAAACATGTTCTACCCTTTATTTTTTCAATAATTCAATTTTCTTCTCACATTTTTTCAATTTTTTATTTAAGTTAAGCATTTGGGTCAACAATTCATCTTTTCCTTTTGAATGGCCAATCATTCTAGAGTTTTCATATGTTCCAAATTAAGCACTCTAAGTCATTTTTTAAATCAAGGATATAGATATCCTTTGATTTTACCAGGGCTTTGATGGAATTTGCATCATTTGGGTTTACTGTCGTGTTACTACCCATTTTTCCAATTCTTAAATCCTCATCTACTTAGTTTTGTTTTGTATCCTTTCCTACCTCAACTGAGAGTCCATCTTTGTTAGAATATTTTGTACTTTAGATGTGCTTAATGTTGATTTAATTAAGTCTCTAAAGACTATGTCCCCTATTTTCTTATGTAACTCCATTTTTTAATTGAATGAATTTTATCTAAACTCATGAATAACTTCATAGCTTTGTAGTTACTAGTTGTTTTTACAATTTGGGGCATGGGCTCGAAAATAGTTGTGTTCAACTATCCCTTTTCATAATCCAATGTTGACAATAATTTTAATTGAGAGGACCCATACTTCCAAAGTTGAGAATACAAATTTTACTTTATTTTCATATTATTATTTTAAATTTCCAAATTTTTGGGTACCAAATCTGCATACTTTTCCCTCCATTTTCACTCTCTCTCTCACTCCTTTGTATCAATAACATTTACTAATCGCTCTAAATGCACAAGGTAAACCCCCTTCAATTTTCTTCTTGGAATGTTTAATTAATGAAGTAATAGTCATGGGGATTTTACCTACATGAGTTACTAATTCTTTCATTTCCACAAATCCGATGGTCAAAGGTTGCATATGCAAATCATGGAAGAAAATCTGAGGTTACAACACCATTTCGGCAATGTTGTAACAACATAACAGATTCTAGGCCATTCTAGACCTTTCTTGTTCTATTTCTCTCAGCAACTTGTTGGTTGTTTCAACAATTGTATATTTATAGACATTAGTTGCCAGATTCAAAGAACGATTTTCTCTAAATGATTATATAAGAAGGGGTTCAATGCTGTGAATTGGGTTAGCCATGCAAGAGATTAATATTGTAACAGAAGATTGTTTAATTAATTGAATGCAAGCTATTTTGTTGTTCTCTCTATAAGCTGTGAATCCATCGCAACCCTCGTCAGAGAGTTAGGCCCACTCTTCTGATCAGGTCTTGTGTCATTTATATGTGTTGTTATTTTATTTATGTTGGTTTATTTCGATTGTTGTTACAATACTTTATTTCAATTGTTGTGAATGCTTTTATAATTCTGCAATTCATTCTTATTTATTGTCAAAATGGTTCTTTAATTAACTTAGCTATTAAATATGAGATTGGTGATTGGATTGTTTCATTGTTACCTACATATAATTTGTGCGTTACCTTGAAATAATAAACACACTCGGATTGATGAATTAAATGTGGAAAAGGGTTGAATAGTTATTCACACTCAGACACCAACATTTTGGCATCATTACCGGGGAGGCTAATAAAGTGCAAGAACACGATCCACATTGATCTACGGATCAATCTCTCGTCTTAGGGAGGGAATTTTCTACCCTACTCTAAGTCTTGAGCGTAGTGTTCTGTTTTCTTTTATTTTTGATTGATTTCTGCTTTGTTGATTTCTTAGAACCCAATCTATTGTTCTGGGTAGGGAATTGTTACCCTGCTCCAGATCCTGAGCCCTAGCTATTTTTATTTGGTTTTTCTTTCTCATTTTACTTTTTATTTTTAGATAAGGGCCACTCTCTCATCCTAGGGTGGGAAAGAGTTTTCTCACCCTACTCCAGGTCTTGAGATTTAGTTTTCTTTTTGCTGGTTCATTGTTTTTGAATCATCCTCTTGTCCTTGAGAGGGAAAGATTTTTTCGCCTTGCTCCAGGTCTTGAGCCGTGAAAGTTTTAATGTTTTCTTTTCCAATAAATGTATGAACAAGGATTCAAATAAAAGGGGAAGAGGAGGACCCCAAAGGAAAGGAAGGAAGGATTTGGGGAGGAATACCTATATCTAGGAGATTATCGCAAAAGCTGCATTAGGAACCTCTTCGTGAGCTGTTGCTAGGGTGAAAGTTCACACAAAATCTGAAGGGAATTCTGTGGAACAATCTATACGGCCTCTAGGGGTGGAAGTATCTCTTTCAATAGCTATAGGAGAAGCAGGAAGCAGGGCATTATAGGAATCAGAAACATCTCCTCTGGTATCAGACGGGGAGGAAGTGGCCAACGGAGGGTCAGAAGAAGAAATCCATCCAAGGACTAAAGAAGACCTTAGACGATTCTCTTCACTTCGAGATCAGGGGAATGTTGTTAAACTTCCACAACCATCAGTTATTACACAACAAGAACCTGTTGAAGTTCCAAGTGAGTATTGGAAGGTATTTATGGCACCTGCAACATCTTCAATTCAATTCTGAATTGAGGATATCACGGGTGATGCACCAATGAAGTCCATTCCACTGAGCGCACTGTCAAACTTCCATGGGATTTCCACAGAAGATCCAAACACTTTCCTATTCGAGTTTGATATCGTTTGCAGAGGATATGAATATGTCAATGATTCTCAAAAATTGAAAATTTTCTTGCTACATTAAAAGGGACAACATTGCGATGGTTTATGGGTCTAGGAGGAAAATCCATCTCTACCTGGGATGACATGAAGAAGGATTTCCTAGAAAAATATTAGGATTACTATAAATGCCAAGACATTAAGGATGAAAATTTTAAATTCATGCAGAAGGAGGACGAAAATATGGAGGACTCTGTAGAGCATTTTAAGTACACTCTCCAGAGGTCTGGCCACAGTGACCTAGATAAGGATATCTTGAAAATTATTTTTTCTTCAGACCCTGAGGGAAGAATATTTGGAGCTGTTAAACATCATAGGTAAAGGGGATATACATAAAGAAGATTTTGACACCATCTGTGAACTCTGCATTCAATGTTTAAGGGGATCTGCAAGGAATAAACAGGGAATCCGAATTTTCAAAGCATCGAATGGGGGAATCACAAAAGAAGAAATTGGGAACCTGGTGGATAATTTGAAAATTGATATCCTAAGTACATTTCCCTCCCAAATGGGCACATTGCACACAAAGTAGAAATAGATGGAGTTTGAAAGAACTATGGCTATTCTTAGCCCTCGGTGTAGAAAGAAACATGCATTGAAGGAGTGTCCACTAAACACTATAGAGATATGTGATATTTGTGAACAGAGTCACTCCACCGGTGCATGTCCATCTCTTCCAGCACTAATGGTAGTATTTCAAGGGACGAATGAAGAACCAGATCAACTATGCTTTATGGGGTCTAAGAAACCATGGCAGCCACAATCATCAGGCTTAAATCCAGGTACATCTCAGGATCCTTTTCAATATTATAATATGAATCCTCAGTTAGTTACTTTATGGCCTCAATATTATCAGTACCAACCTTGGAAACCATGGTGTCCTCAACCTAACTCAAGTTCTTCATGGTCCCAAAGCTAGTATACCCCTTTCCCCCTTACTGCTTAATTTCCTCAACCTACATAGCATCAACAGTTATAACTGCCCTCTGACATTTCCTCTAATAATCCTCTTCTCCAACCTCAACTTCCTATTCATCTAAACCCAAATCGAAACAATAAGGGCACTCAACAAGAAGACACCCTCAACCTTCCTTTGTATAGCATTTCTACAACTGGGTTTATTGAGATAAATTTTCGATTTGGTCAGGTAGTAAATGCTCCTACATTGCCCATTATTGTTGAACATCTTGATGATGAGAATCCAGAATCTCAAGCAATCAGGGATGAGGTAACCCAACCATCTGTGGAACATTCTCCTTCTCATTTGACTATTACTCAGGATTGTCAAACTAATCCACCTATCCAGAATGATTAGACCTGAGTAAACTGGTCCCTCAATTGGAATTTGATCATTGAGGAGAATTGTAGAATTTGTTTGTGAAAATCCCCCTACTTTAGGCCATGAAATATGTACCTATTTATGCTAAAACCATCAGAGAATATTGTTCTAAGAGACCTGGGAAGAAACTAAAAGATCCACTTACAATTCATTATGGGGATATTATCTGACATTAAGCTGGGAAATGTTATGCCTGTAAAATATGGGGATCTTGGGAACCCTATTCTAATAGTCCAGATTAATGGAGTAGATATTCCAAATTTACTGGTAGATTTGGGTGTTGCAATTAATGTAATTACTTCTTAGACCATGCTTACACTGGGATTGTGCGACCTTAAGCCTACCCCTATAGTATTAGAGCTAGCTAACAGATCTACAATTAGATCGATAAGGAAACTGGAAGACATAATGATCTCAGTGGATTATTGGCGCTATCCCATTGACCTCCTAGTGCAGGATAAAAACCCACACATACCCACAATATGCATCAATATGCATAAACACAACTATCCCAGGTATTTAACTCTACAATGGAGTCAAATATTCATACATAAAATGGTTAAGGCCCTCTTATACAATTCCTTTGTATCGGAACCAATCACCCTGCCTAAACCTCTCTATCCGGGTCTTTTAAACAGGCCTCAAGCCTTTGTTTATTACTTTATTAAAGTATTCCTTTAGAATCCTTCTATCGGAATTAAAAACCCTTCAGCAATGCACTTTTACATATCCCTTTACCCGCATACACATAATCACTCCTCATAACCTTGGTTGCATATATATTACCACACATTATTACATATCGGTGCTAAATCCATTTATAACCAATTTACAAAGGAACTTATACACATAACATACCTTTCTCTGCTTTATTATAGATTCTGCATGGTCCCCGAGGTTAAACCTCATCGCAATCGCTATTGGTTATCGAGACTTCAGCTGGCATAATTACATATGTGCCTCATCACCCCTCCGATTCCAATATGTGACTATCAGAATCATTAAACACCACTTAAACCTTAAAAGACTTGCCATAGTTCTTTAACATAATACAAGGGAGACATGCTAAACTTTCGCCCGAACCATATATGGTGGACTTCAAAGCTTGTGTACCGTAGTTCTATGTAACGTTGGGTCTATTCATCCATCGGTCCTTTGTATTATCACAAGCCTCTTTCCATATGTGGATTCCCTATCTCCGCTTTCCCGATATGCGATATCCGATTTAATCATGACCGTCGATTAGGATTGCGATCCGACGATCGACGATTAATCGCGTCATCACAATTGCTCTATTCCAAAGGTTCATTCCAGTCCTTGTTGCAATGGTTTCAGTCAATGCAACTTAATCTTGACCGTTAGTCTTTCAAATCTAATGGTTGTTGAGCATTACCACTCCATTCCTTTGCTCTTCACTTTTCTTGTGTTTTTAGGCCTTTTCTTTGATTTCCTCTTTGTGGTTCGGTTCTTCTGAAGGTTATGATCCTTCACTGTTTCTGCTGCACCACTCTAATCTGATCTTAAGTCTTCTAATTCTTAGCTTTGCTGTCTCTCCAGAGCTTCTCTCTGCTGCTTCAATTAGACTCGATGGTCCATTACGATTCTTCTGAATTGATCTCCTCTCTCTGCATATTCTTCACCAGAATTTTGTCTGCAATCATAGTTACAGAACCTACGAATTCAACATTTATATATAATTCAATCATTCAAGATAATTTCACGCATTCACACAGTCTGGAATAGACTTTTGTTTATATAAATATGAACAATTTATACATGTCGAGACTCTCTGTCTCTCATGGGAATGTTCTTCAATGTTAGTGGCCTCCTCCTTTTTGATTCTGCCCGTAGGCTTACATATATCCAGCATTGGTTCTGTTGAACTAGTTCTGGGGTAAATCCTAAACTGATTCCTAAATCCTCTGTACTAACTCCTAAATCTTCTGTCCACTTCTACTTCCATTAATTCCTAAAGTCTCTTTCCCGTCCCTCGAATCATGCAACTACTTATGAGTCCTATTTGACTTCTAACTCTTGTCATTTATTCATCTCCCAGTTCTCATTCATTTGAGAGCTTTTACAACTTCCTCCATTATCTAATCAAGTCACACTTAAAGGCCTAAATATTGCATTAGCTTACAATGGTTTTTCTCTTGGGTGAATGCTCCTGCATCACCTCCTAGTCTTGCATACACAGTCCCTAGCTGGTGGTCATCCGCTTATTTTAGGACGGCCTTGGCTTGCAACCGATGATGCCTATATTGGGTGTCAGTCAGGAAACATGATAATTTCTAATGGGGAAATACGAAAAATCTTATTCTCTATCCCCCTCAGGACCAAGTTCACAGAAAAAGCCAAAAGAGAACTCTTTGTCTTTGGATGAGTTCAAAACTAAATATGAGGAACTCCAGCCAGTGCTTACCATGGGGCAAGTCCTCTACTTTAAGAATGAGACAGAGGATGATACTATCAACACTTTTATTAGCAGCCCTCATCCAACTTGACAGTTTTTGGAATCTATCATGAGTTGTGAAACATAGGAAACTATCGTATCATAAACTGAAAATGAAGATATTCTTCTAACAACATTTTCTGATAGCATACCGGTGGAGATCGAGCTTGGAAAGACACTTAATATCAACCCCAATCTTTCATCGGCCCACACTGGGCAGCTCCTGAAGATCCTTCAGGAACAGAAAGAAGCTTTCGCCTAGGATTATACCGATATGTAAGGTATCCCTGTCGATTTGTGTACTCATCATATTTATATTAAAGAAGATCGTCGATCCGTGAGATAGCCTCAAAGAAGGATGAACCCTAACTTAAAGAAAATTATCAAAGAGGAGGTCTAGAAATTATTGGATGTAGGATTTATTTACCCAATCTTGGAAAATTAGTGGGTATCCCCGTTGGTCATCGTTCCTAAAAAGAACGATAGATGGCAGATTTGTGTAGACTATAGGGAGCTGAATAAAGCAACCTTGAAAGATCATTTACCTCTACCATTTATCGACCAAGTCCTTGATACCCTAGCTGTAAAGAAGTTTTTCTCTTTCCTAGATGGGTTTAGCGGGTATAACCAAATCTAAATAGCTCTTGAGGATCAAGACAAAACCACCTTTATGTGCCCTTGGGTAACATTCACTTACTGAGTCCTTCAGTTTGGTCTTTGTAATGTGACTGCTACCTTTCAAAGGGCAATACTGGGTATTTTTTCTGACTTACTCGATGATAGTGTTGAAATTTATATGGATGACTTCACGCCATATGGAGGGCCATTTGAAGAAGGATTGGAAAACTTAGAAAAATTTCTTAAGAGGTGTAAGCAAATGCATGTCTCTCTGAGTACAACAAAATTTCATATGATGAAAGAAGAGGGAGTAGTGCTGGGACATTTTCTTTCAGCTAATGGAATACAAGTTGACCCTACCAAGGTAAAGGTATTTATGCATTTTCCTATACCAAAGACACCGACTGAGGTACGTATTTTCATTTGTTGTGCTAGTTACTATAGACATTTTATAGAAGCTTTTTCCAAGATAGAATTCCCACCTTTTCAGCTGTTAACTAAAGAAGTAGAATTTTTATGGATAGATGATTATGGAGTAGCCTTTGAGAAAATCAAGGAATTGATCTGCCAAGCCCCAATCTTATGTGGTCCCAACTAGGAACTTTCGTTTCATATCCACATAGATACCTCTTAAACAGCTGTAGGGGTGGTGTTGGGACAACAAGAAGATAAGAAGTTGTATGCGGTCTATTATGTCAACAAGAATCTAACATATGTTGAGCTAAACTATACGGTGACGAAGAAGGAGTTTTTGGCTGTTATCTATGCTATTAATAAATTTCGACATTATATTACTAGGTATCCTACTTTTGTACACACTGATCACACAACAATCAGGTATTTGATGAATAAACCTATAAATCCTGGGCATATAACAAGGTGGTTGCTACTACTTCAAGATTTTGATATCACCATTATAGATAAACCATGCAAAGCTAATGTAGTTCCTGATTTAATGTCTAGATTAAGTGTTGATAATGAAGGAGAACCTACAGAAGGTAGCTTTCTAGATGAACATTTATTTGCAATTTCTACTAATACCCCTTGGTATGTAGACATTTCTAACTATTTGGCTATAGGAAAAGTACCGCAACATTTGTCATACAGGGTGTTAGTGTCGGTCTTGAGCCCTCCATCGGTGATCAACAACTCTTTGCATATGCATATGTAGGTGTCTCATCAGCATCAGTTTTGCATCCCGTTAGGCATGCCATAACACTGATGGAGGAGTTGGTCTTGTTCCCTTCTTGGCTTCGCTGGAATCAGGTCATATCATTTGAATAAACTTGTGTCACACTTGTTTCATTTTTGTCTTGAAATCCCAAGTCTAGGTCTAGGGTTTCGGTCAAAATCACTGCAAGGTCATGAGTCAAAATTCCAAATAGTCCCCAGCAAGCCAGAAGGAGGTATGTAATAATGTTCTATTGATATTTTTCATCAGCTACAGCTCATTTATACCTTGGATTTAAAAACTCTGTTTTTAAACCCAAGGTCATGTGAAATTTGCAAAAATAAGGAAAATTTTCAAAAATCTTCAAAATGCCGGCAACAACACTGGTTTCCTCGCCAGAGTCCAACAGATAATCAACCTACAAAAAGAACCAAGTGAAAACACTCAAAAGATCAATTTCAGGCAAAGTGAAACTTAAAAAACAGTGTTAAATGAAATGTCAAAACATACAACATTAGAAAGTGGGTTTGATGATTTAATTTTTCTAATGTGGACCTATAAAGACTAAATTTCCCTCTTCATGGCCTCATTATGCATTTGCAAGTTTGCAAAATACAAGAGAGAGCAAAGGAAGGTGATTTGCAGCGTTTCAGTCATTTCCTGAGGAGCGACCACTCGAAACTGGGGTGCGACCACTCAGCGCCACTCCCACAGTGCGATTTCAGAAGGGGTGCGACCACTCAGAGGGGTGCGACCACTTGAGCCTGGGGTGCGACCACTCGGCCTGGGTTTGCCAGAAAATTGCCAAATCGATTAAATCGCCCTCCCAAGTGCCAAATCGACCAGGTAGGCTCTAAATTCACCAATAATGCCAAGGGATGATTGAATAATGATGTGTTGAATGGTTTTATCTTTAAGATTTGCAAAAGAAATGGTGAATTTGGCTGTTGATAATGTAGGCAATTATGCTAGGGTTTGTGTGTTTCTCAAGGTTTTAATTCCTTCTTACCCCCCCTGTTCCCTTTTAAATTAATTTCACAAGTGTTGATACATGTTTATCTCTTATTTCACTTATTTCATTTGCAAGAAATGCTAAGTTTCCCATCCCAAAATTCCTAGAAAAATCTATCCCTCCCCAAATCCCTTTACTAAACCCTAATTCCACTCATATTCCACCCAAACCCTAATACCCTCCCACAGCCAACAAATTAGATGGACCAATAGCATAATAAAAAAAAAAAGTATATAAAAAATTTATGTGAAAAGACAAATAGCAATATTATGCCAAAATGACAAAATATGAAAAGAGAGATATTGCTGCGTATAAAAAGAGGCAGGCTGCTATTATGACATTCATAAAAAACAAAAGAAAAATTAAAAATTGCAGCTGTATATATTTAGAAAGTTGTGGTTATGGTCTACAAAATAATGTTGCTGTGCTTCCCAAACACAAACCTTGTGTTCCCTTTTCCTCTTCTCCTTTGAAGTTGTCAATCTCCTTTTTGACAAAAAATGTGAATAAAGCCCTCCTTCCCCATGACCAAATGTATGTGAATCCCTTTCAAATAACAGAGTTTGCTTCATTAACGGACAAAAACTCAAATGAACAATGTTGTCCCATACCCCTGTCGTAACATATGTTCTTTCCCTTGGTCACTATCATACATGGTTTCCCTTATGATAAAATCATAATACAAGTATTTCGTTGCAAATGATTTCCTGAAAGATGAGATGATATGTTAGCATTTTGTGAATTATCCCTAAAAATCCCTGTTTTTATATATTTTCCCATTCCTTATTAAAAAAATCCCTCCCCTAACATTTCCCTTATGATTTTTTCCCCTTGAAAACAACATACTTCTCAGCATTTTGCAGGCAGAGGCAGCAGTTCTATTTATCTTTCAGCTTGCTCATCTTGTTCCCAAAACCATGTCAGACACCGAGAGTTATGAGCCAGGTGATGACCATTCATCATCTACAGAGGTGGAGGTACAGCAGAGGCTTTGTAAGAAAGGTGGTCAC
This sequence comes from Pinus taeda, assembly GCA_000404065.3. Taxonomy (NCBI): domain Eukaryota; kingdom Viridiplantae; phylum Streptophyta; class Pinopsida; order Pinales; family Pinaceae; genus Pinus; species Pinus taeda. Next base: position 3,245 of record APFE030119551.1, on the reverse strand, counting down.
CCTAGGAGACAGGAACCTACTTCTTTGGCAGCATTGCAGGCTTGTCCTTTGGCAATGAATGGTTTTCGTTACATGTCATGTTTTCAGTTCTGTGAGAGGCTTGCTCAGATTCAGCATCACAGTGAGTTGGCCCGTTTATTTGTTTTGCACCTTCATGATGGACAGGTCACTCTTGCAGGGGTGAATTTTATACTATCTCCAGAGATGATTTCAGAGGCTACCGGGATACCGAATGTGGGAGAGGTGTGGCCCAAGCGCAAATTGCTAGATTTTGTTTTTTGAGCCATATGTCAGGCCAACATTTGTGAGTCACTTGTCAGGGGTCTTTCCTTTCAGATTCCTTCGGGCGGAGTATGCTTCGATCATGAGGCTTATCATGCAGTACTTTACATGTGAGGGAAGATTTTCACAGGTCTTCTCTTGTCATATTCGCATGTTGATGCACTTTACCAGAGTGAAGATGATGAACATCCCAGTTTACTTCTTCCAGGACATTCAGAGGATGTCATCCGTATTTCAGAGGCAGACCCTAGCCTAGCAGCATAGGAGTTTGTGCCATCATGGTCTGATTCAGCTTGTTGTTTCTTATCAGTTGAGGCAGCAAGGCATTTCATGGGCAGACTTCATTTCTCATGAGGTCTTTACAGCGCCATCAC
>APFE030119546.1:0-14270 GCA_000404065.3 Pinus taeda | reverse complement strand
AGAGTTAGCAAATGGGAAGGCATCCCTAAAGGGATCTAATAAGAAAAAAACAAGTGGAAGATTTGCTACATGCATATAGGGATGTGTTCAAGGAGCCTAAAGGGTTTCTGACTGAGAGGGAAGTGGAACAAAAGATATAGCTATTACTGGAATCCCTATTTCCAAACATTGGGTTGTACAGGAAGTCTGTTATAGAAACAAGTGAGATGAAGAAACATTTGCAACAACTACTAGAACAAGGTTTCATTCGACCACGTACATCACCATGTGGGTTACACATCATGATTATATCGAAGAAGGATGAGACTTGGTCGATGTGTATAGATGATAAGGAAATGAATAAAATTACACTCAAGAATAGGTAGCCCTTGCCTAGAATAAACATTTTTTTGGATCTATAGTTAGCAAAAAAATTTACCAAGCTAGAAGTAAAGTTTGGATATCACTAGTTTCAAGTTAGAGAAGAAGAACATAGAAGACGACCTACAAGACCAATAAGGGTTTGTATGAGTGGTTAGTCATGCCATTTGGACTATGCAATGCACCAAATACACTTATGGGGTTAATGGATGATATAATATTCCTTTTTATATATTAATTGGTTATTATATATTTGGATGATATACTAGTATACAATGCTAGGAAAGAGGAGCACATCCCACATTTGGCGTTGGTGCTAGAAACATTAAAAACCACCAACTTTTAGAAAATCTCAAGAAGTGTGACTTTAGACAACAATATTTGGTGTGTCGGGGGTATGTGATAGGTGGAGGAGAGATAAAGATATATCATTCCAAGTTGTAGACCATCATGAAATGGTTGGTGCCTCCTAATGTTTCTAAGGTTAGGAATTTTATTGGGGCATCACAGTAACTAAGAAAATTAATAGCCTCATTTTCAGTGGTATAAGTGCCACTCCATGCCATAACAACAAGTGGAAATTTTTCTAGAGGGTAATGGGTCAACTAAGGGACTTTCAATAGTTAAAGAGGAAGATTAGTCAAGAACCAATTTTTGCATTACCAAACTTGTAGTAACCCTTTGAAGTGGAGACAAATGTGAGTGAGTATGATATTATTATGGGAATTTTGAAGTAAAAAATGGATCTCAAAATGAAAAACGCACTAACAAAATCAACTTTAAAAGAACCAAAAGGACTAAAGATGATGATGTCACCCCCAAGGGTAAATATTTTGGAGGTAAAAGAAGAAAACTACTTTTCTCAACCATATTTTTTATTTATCTCCTTATAGGTTTACTCAAATTTCAAATGTGGCACTCGTTGCATTCAAAATTCAATTTCGCATGTAATATGCACCGAGTTGACTATATTTAAGTAGACCCATGATAATACAAAATTAAAATATCTGAAAAGTTTTGTTTAAACACATTTTTTCATGTATGTTCAATTTTTCTTAGTGTGGGTCTACTCAAACATATTTCAGGTGGGTACTCATTGGACGTGGAATTAAATTCTAGATTTGAGGAGTGTCGACACTTGAAATTTGAGTAAACCTATAAGGAGATAAGTAAAACATAAAATAAAAAAGTAGTTTTCTTTATTTTCCTCTAAAACACCATAAATCTTGTTTTATTATTGTTATTATTTTTTATTGGTTTTCTTAGGAGGCCCATTTTGCACCTCAAAATTCCCCTAAGGGGAAGCGGTCTTGATGCAGGGGGAATTCCTATATGCTACCATTATGAAGTATTTCATTGGGTAACTCTTAACTACCCTACCTACGACAAGGAGCTCTATGCCCTTGTGCAAGCTATGAAGAAGATGAAGAACTATCTGATGGGAAAGGAGAAAATAATTGACACAGATAACCAATCACTACAATACCTCTAGGCTTTGATTAGGCTACAATCGACTAGGAATTATAAGTGGATTTGGATTCTATAACAATTTCATTTAGTTATTAAGTACAAGAAGGGAGACCAAAACAAGTTGGCTGACATGCTTTCAAGGACATCCACATCAAAGAGAACAACTTTGGGAACTTTGATGCACATGGAGCCATTCACCCCTGATTCATATAAAGAGGAATATTTATAGGATGAGGACTTCTAAAAGGTGTTTCAAAAGTTCCATAGTAAGATTCATGTGCATGATGGGAAAAACATTATTGACTGCCATCTCTATGATAGGTTACTCTATAGGCTCGATAAGTTATATGTTCATAATGGTGAGAATTTGTATTTTATTAGAGAGGCTCACAAATCCAAGGTTCCAAGGAACTTTGGTGTAGGGAAGATAATGGCTAGCTTGCAAAGGTATGTGTATTGGCCTAAGATGTAATAATATGTAGCTAGGTTTATAACAGGATGCATGCTTTGTTGCACCATCAAGCCTAATAATTGGAAATGGGGTCTATGTTGATGAGCCTCATCATTGGGTAATTATATGGGCCTTAATGCACCTCCTAGCTTAGTCAAACCAACTCTTCTCACAAATTATTACATGTTTTGATTATATTTTGTTTAATGAGATGAGTTAAAGTGAGATATTATGCCTAGTGGACTAATATGCATTAAATGTAGGTTTGGAAGAGAAAATCAAGGAATTTTGGCAAGACTAAGGTTTGAAACTCGAATGGGACAAGGAAGAGAGATTGTAGGAGATAAATCTTCCTCATTTACTTCTTCCTCCATTATTCCCAATAGCTCGGAGTGCAAGAAACCAAGTCATAAAGATCAAAAGGCAGCCGAGAAAGTGATATACAAAGTGTTAGTTCATATCGAGTTTGGGAGCCGAGCCTCCCTAAATTTAAGGAAGTCATTGGGGAATTCAGTTGTATAAGTAGAGAGGCCTAGAGCTTCATTAGGAGTTGAATTTTTATTGCAAAAACACTAGTTATTTTGAACTCCAAACTTGTGGAAGATTTTGATGTAATTTTGTGTTTTGGTAATAAGAATGAGCTTTTTCTTGATCCAGTACTGAGTTAACTTAGAGGGCTGAAGCTCTTAGGTTAAGGCCCAACCCTAGCAGCAAAGGCTCCTCTTCTTGTATCTGTATGATTAGCTTAGTTTCATAGATTCATGGTTAAATTATCTGTAGAAGTATTTCATTGCAAGTAGTGTAGATTTGTTTAATTGTTTATTAGTTTGCTTCCATTTTTTCCTTACTTCAGTAGCAGGTTAGAAGGGATAAATGAAGCACCACAAAGCTGTTAGTAGGTGTCTTGGCCTCATTTCATCCTTCTGGGATCATGATTTGAGGAAAAGGCCCTTATGCAGCCCGAAAAAGACAGATTTGCATTTCTTATATTTAGAATTTACTATACTTGAACCAGCATTTGATTAGTTTTGAAAAGTAGGATTTTATTTCCATCTCTTCTATATTCATTCTTGCAGTAGATCTGATCCATGATTCCATTTTATTTAGCAATTTCTTCATGCATAAGGTAGACAATTAGTTCATTAAATTATGCTTTTCTAGCTCATGAGAATTCTTCTTGTTTACATAACTTTTTCGAAATTACACATGTTTGATGCAGAGCAGGTGCTTTAGAAGTAGAAAGAGATCTGATAGTAAGCAATCACCTTCCAACTTCATCCACCCATAGGCATTCCTTGTTTTCATGAATACTTTCACCAATTTCATCATTTTACATAGAAATTCCCCCGAGCATGTTGAGTGAATCCAACTATCTCCTAAACTTCGTTTTGCGTTCTGAGTGATCCTAGGCCTTTTCTCACTCCACTCCACCCATCAACCACCTTCCATAATCCTTCCATCACCTCCAACACCCATTGTTTTTCTCTCAGCTATATCCTATAGAAATACAGGGAATCCTATAGGTTTTTAGTACATGTTGTAGGTTTTCCTGTAGTGGCCTGTTTTGAGGCCGAATTGAGGGAAAACCTCTAGGAAGCCTCCCAAGGTCACCCAAGGTTGTCCCAAACATTCCAAACATCTCCTGAACCTTCTAGCCATCCACCAACATCCTTAAAACACCTTCCACATCACCAAAAGGGATTAGCTTGCACACTTGATTTTTCATGAAAAGCATAAAAAGACAAAACAAATTTATTATTGTCCTTTACATGCATAGTAGTGATGTTTGATGTTTTTAACTTCCATGCTTAGGACAATAGTATTTTGTGCATGTTAATTTAGCATTATTGCAAAGCATAGCTCTTAGCAGTTAATTAGGAAATGGTGTGCCTTAACATTGAATTTAAGTCTTTTTCATTATAACAGTAGATCAAATCTCTCTTAGAGTAGATTTCTATTTCTTTCATTAAGGAACCAAGCTTCTTCTGAATCCATAGAAGTCCGGTCTCTTTCCAGCTGAACAATGATGAAAGGCAGAACCATCACTTTTACTTGTGTATACAACACTATCACCTCCAAGTTTGTACGAACCCCAAGTTGATAAAGTAAAGATGCTAGCTCTAGGAGTTGCAACATTATTGCTACGACATTGGTGCTCATCACTTTTTGGCGCCGTTACTGGGGAGGTGTCTGAGTAATATGTGATTAGTGCTTTCCTTCTTCTATTTCTTGTTTCTAATATTATGCCATTAGTTTCATTTCTGCAAAAGTAATTTAGTTTTCTTCCTTTTCATTCTACATTCTTTATTTTCCTTTCCATTATGCAAGTTAGATTTCAATCAAGTAATTAATCTTTTCATTTAGTCAGTAGTTTTCATTCAGTCTGAAATTTCAATTCTGCAATCACTTTCAAAGTTTGAAAAAAAACACAAACATAAAACCAAACCAAAAACATTTCCTTTCACGCCTCGTAGGAATAGAGATAACTTAGAGAAAGTTTTGCCAAATACCCCCACTGCATCAAACAACCAACCTTCCCTCTTCTTTGGTGGTTGTGAACTGGAGGAACCCTTAGGTGAGAAACCAAATATATTTAAAGAACCTACAGGGGAAGAAGAAGAAGAAGAACCCATTCCTACTGAGCCAATGGTTGAAAATAGAAATGACTGAGGGAATAGAGAGAGAGCTGAGGGTGCCTTCCCGATCATGGAAACCAATGGGGACACTAAGATGAAAATATAAGCCCCTCTGCCCTTCCTCATATCCATGGCCTGACTGCAGAAGATCCTGACACTTTCCTATTTCAGTTTGCTGTTATATGCTGAACCTATGACTACACAAATGATGAGCATAAGTTGAAACTATTTCCATCTACCCTCAAGGATGCAACTTTGTGCTGGTTCATGGGTTTACCTGGGGATAACATCACAACTTGGGCTCAGATGCAGCAAGCCTTTAACAACAAGTATCGAGACTACTGTAGATCTAAATATACTAAAGAGGAAATTTTTAGGATGAACTTAGGTACTGATGAATCTCTAGAGGATTATGAAGAAAGATTCTAGCTTAGTTACAAGAGTGCTAGGTGCACACATGACCCTGAATCATTGAAGTTGGTCCTTCTTAGAGGAGTAAGGAAAGACCTTTTGGATACCCTACACTTGTTAGCAGGAGTAGATATATACCAGTTACCCTATGAGGACATTAAGGTTGTATTTAGAAACCATTCCAGGCCAGCTAGGAAAAAGGGTAGCAGAAGTCAACCTATGGTCAATACATCCTCTTCCGATTCATCCATCAAGGGTGAAATTGGAAACATGCTGGAAGATTTCAAGAGTGAGATGCTACAAACCCTTTCCTTACAGATGGACACTATGCACATTAGGAGAAAACAGGAAGAAGCAGAGAGAGATTTGGCCATTTTCTATCTTAGATGCACTAGGAGGCACCCTAGGAATGAATGTTGATGAGCCTAGGTATTGCAACAAGAATGCTGCAACTCCTAAGGCTACCAACTTTACTTATCAACCCGGGGTTCATACAAACTTGGAGGTGATAGTGCTATATGCACAAGTAAAAGTGAAGGTCTTGCCTGTTGTCACTACTCGTCTGGAAAGAGACCCCAAGGGTTCCAAGCCAGAATTCTATAGGGTCAGAAGAAGTTTAATTATTTGATGGAAGGAGAGAAAATCTATTCTAAGAGAGAGCTACTCTGCTACAGTAATGAAGAAAACAACATGTGATGCTAAACCACACCATAATCTAACTAACCATCTAAACGGCTATGCTACATAGAATTGCTAAATCAACACTAACTTAATGTTGCTATCTAAGTTGCAGAGGTAAAGAGCATTAAACTATACTAAGGTGTAAACAAAGGAACTAAACAAAATCTGTTTTCAAGTGGAAGAGTAGTCAGAGATCGAAATTGGTGAAAGGAGGATGTAAGTATGCAATAGTGCATATGGACCGTTGGATCGATCAATGAACAAAAGATGGACGACAAAGATCTTATCATGGGGGCTTAAGTGAATATATGGATGAATAGGGTTAACGAACAGGATGAACGACAAAGATCTTATCGCGAGGAATTAAGTGAATGGATGGAAAAACAGGGTAACGAAGTAGATGAACGACAGAGATCTTATCGCGAGGAATTAAGTGAATGGATGGATGAACAGTGTAACGAAGCAGATGGATGATGAAGATCTTATCGTGAGGAATTAAGTGAATGGATGAATGAACAGGGTTAACAGGAGATGAATGGTTGAGATCTTATCGTGAAGAATAATTCAAGAGATGGATGAACATGATTAATCAGAGGATGGATGGCGAAGATCGTATCGTGGGAAGAAAACTTGCGGAAATGATGGGGTAGGTTTTGAAGGCGGTAAGTAGTTTCTCGCGTGCCCTCAAAGCTGTAAGTTGTATTTCTGGATTTCATGTGATTATCCTAACTGAGCAGCAAATAACATGAGAAAACCAATTTTCTCACATGCTCTCAAGCAGATAACGATCGTGCAATAATCTGTTTGAGATTTCCTGATAGCCGTTGGATCAGGTGGGGCTGATCAACGGTGGAGATTGTCCAAGCTAGTTGGCAAGCGAGTGACATGATAGCTGTCGGATCAGGCAAGGCATATCGACGGTGGGGATTTAAAGCACATAAAGTAGGTGGAAGACTTCACCCGAGGTGGCAGTTGGATAAACTAATGAATTGGACAGTGATTGGGAAGGTTTTTTATGGATTGGACGATGAGGAACAATCCATGAAGAATGTGATGAAGGAGGTTTCAAATGAAAACAACAGAAAAACTAGTGAGGGTGAACAAGTAACTGCATCAAACAACAAACTCCATAGCTCATGCGAGAAACAGAAACCTATGTTTTTGGGGTTGCGGAAGGGTCTCTTCCTCAAGTCATGGTCCTAGAGGGAGGAGGTGAGGCTGAGACACCTGCGAACAACCTTGTGGTGATAATTTCCTCCTAGCTAACTTGTGAACTGAAAGAAGGCACAAATGGAAGTAAACTAAAGCACGACCAATCGACTATACACTACCGTAATGGAAATGCACCTACTTAAGAAAATGAACAGAAAACCAGGAATCTATGCTCTACTAATGTAATGAAAATGCAGCTACTTAGAAAACGAACAATCAAACCATGAATCATCTACGCTATACTATTGTAATGGAAATGCAGCTAGTTAAGAAAATGAATAGAAAACCAGGAAGCTACTTAAGCAAATGAACAGAACCAGAAATCTATGCTAGAATACATGTACAAAAAAGAGGAGCTTTGGCTACTCGGGTTGGGCCCTAACCCAAGAGCTTCAGCCCTCTAAGTTAACTCAGTGCTGGCTCAAAACAGAACTCATCTTTATTATAAAAACCATGGCTTACATAAAAAAATGTCACAAGTCTTGCATCTCATAAATAAAGTATATTTTTACAATAAGAATCCGAATCCTACTGAGGTCCTAAACCTCTCTACTTATACATCTCAAGTCTCCAATGACTTCCTTCCCATTAGGGAGGCTTGGCTCCCCACTCAAGATAAATTGGTTTTTGTCACTTTCACTTGCTCGGATGTCTTTTAGTCCTCATGATTTGGCTGTTTACATTCTGAGATGATGGAGGAATATTCGAATGGAGGGGTAGTAAATGAGGAGGATTTGCCTCCTATAATTCCTCTCCCTTGTCCCATTCAAGTTTTGACCAAGGTCTTTGCCATATTTCCTTGCTTTTATCCTTTATTCCTGCATTTTTCCTTGCTTTTATCCTTTATTCCTACATTACATGCACATTAGACCACAAAGAAAAATATCCAACTCTAACTCATCTCATAAACAAAATATACAATAAGTTGTGAGAATGGTTGGTTTGACTAAGGTAGGAGGTGAATTAAGGCCAATTAAGGCCCATATAATTACCCAATGATGAGGCTCATTATCACCCCCCTACTGAAAGTCTTGCTCATCCTCTGAGCAACTTAGTCAATGTCCATGTCCTTCATGGCTTTGGTAGCCTCTCTGACATCCCATGCTTCTGCTATGGTCCCTTCTTCTTGTTTATAGAAGCCTACTTTCCTTTCTACTTCTTCCCACTGCCTCTTTTCCTCTTCTTCTTTTCTCCCTTCTATCATCCCTAGGATTAGTGGTGGAATGAGTTTTAGGCCTATCCAATTGACCTTCAACCTTTGCATTGATTGCTTATACATAGGTGTCCTATTGAGTGCCTCTCTCAACCTTTGAGGGGAGTGATAATCTCTGATCTTCAAGCTGTGTGGCAGTTTTTTCCATCTCCTTTAGCTGGCATGTATATTATCATCTCTTATCAGCCTAAACGTGTCCTCAAAATGTGAAATTGCTTGCTCTTGGGCATCAAGATATCTAGGTGCCAACTGAGGATTATTTGCAATTAGATTATGGGTGCTGATTAGGGCCATGGGATTTGATTGTTCAACTCCGATGAAAAGAGGTTCTTTTTCTCTCTGACCAATATTCTTTTCATCTCTGTAGCCCTTGGCTTCTCATGGTTCATTGATGTTGCAAAAGCCATTAATTGTAGATATCCTAGCTTTGCATTAGGATCCCAAATATTCATGTATCCATTTTGGCCCTATCCTCTAGTGCACTTTGATAACAAAGAACAACAAACTGCCCATAGTCCTGAAATGAAATGGTGCCCCTTTGTGCTAGTGTTTTAATATGAAATAGTAGCCATTGTTCTCTGAGATAAAGAGCATAGGATTTAGCTAGCATCCTACACTAGATGGCCTCCAAGGAGAGGCTGGCCATACATGCTAGTTCGTTTTCCTTTTCCTACAACTGTCCTCTTAGGGGCCTCTAGAGACACCCTAGGTGACTCCTCCTTGTGTTCTTCCCCTTCTGTTTCAATGCCTTCTTCCTCTCTCATAAAAGGACTAACATCATAGATGAGGGTTTTGATGTCATCCTCTACTAGTAAGTCTCTGAAGACTGACCGTTTTATAGGGATCCTGAGGTTTTGGAGGGCATCCTCAATGAAAATTCTGATCAAACCATGGTGAGAAACTTGTTGGGAATTCCCTTCCTTTACTTTGTTGTTGGAGTCTATGAGTGATTGCATCAAGAAATAGGGTATGCTGAGTCTTTGGTGAAATGGTGTTTCTACCCCAAATCTTAGTTCTTCAAGCATCCCAAAATGGTAGCCATAAACAACGTTGTATCTACCCTCATATGAGATATATTTGATGAGTTGGTAGCCTAACTCATTCCATGGGTATGGCAGACTGTCCCTCCTTACTCCATTTTTATCCTCTGTGGGTTCTTCACCTTCTAAAAAGAATTTCCTTTTTGCCACCTGATTGTCTGCTTTGCCTTATTTTCTCCACGCAATTCCTAGGGGAAGTGTGGTGACCCTACTAATGAACTCTGGGGTGATATCTATAGTGATCCCTCTAACTATAACAGTGGCATGGATTCTGTTGTGTAGAGTGAGGGAATGAGCAAACTCTTGAGAAAATAGAGTTTCCTGTGTATGTAATCCACTAGCTTTTTAGAGGACTTCTAGTTCATTTGCTTGTAAATGGGGATAGATTTTTAGATCCTACCTCTTTAGAATGGTGGTAGTGGACAATTCTCTTGATATTCCCTCTTGAACCCCTCTCTGCCTATCTTGTAGACTGCCTCTGTGTATCCTGTAGGTTGCTCCTGTAGATTGTTCTTGTAGGAATTCTCTTGTAGAACGATGGATCCTTGCTTCCAGTGGGTGGCCAGAGTTATGAGAGCTACTTGAGTGAGGGAGTTTCAAGGAGGTGGAATGCATGAATGCATGCAAATGATGTTTTGTTTCAATTTATACCACCTCACCATTCCCACTCGTAATCAACTCCCACAGTTGTTAAATCCATAATTAACCACTTCTTGTCCTACTCCTCCTCTGTTCTTTGAGTTTACTGCAGCCATGTGTGAGAGGACGCCCTGCTTTGTCTGTGATTACTGAATGAAGGTGGCCAAGTTAACTGGCTACCTTTTCACTTACAAACCAACTACCTCGAAACCTTTACAACTTTTTGATCAAATGATGCATATGAGTGAGTGAGTGGGATACTTACGGTGGTCTCGATGCCATGCTACAGTTTGTCGAGGATCAGAGGTGCTGCATTGTTCATTTTCTACATGGTCATTCTTCTTCCTCCTCAGTTGTCTACTGATGGTGTCTGTGACTGTATATCTGATGCTACTCCTGCTATGTAGCTCCTATATTACCACTTGGCAATGTTTGGTGTCTCCCTTAGAATTTCTTGATCATGTTGCTGGATGGTGCTGTGAGGATGCTGTAATGAATGGACAGAGAGATTAGGAGTGTGTGTGAGTGCAGGGATGATGGTGATGGATGAGGTGAGGGGTTAGATCATGTCTAGAATGAATTTTGGGAACCTAACCAACCTACCATTCAGGGGATCATGTAGAAAACACAATATTCACCTTAAATTGAAGCAATGAAGTAAAAAAAACAATGAAATTGATGGAGGGATGCATGGTAAGGAGTGGAGGAGATGAATATATGTGAGGCAGGGTTCCATTTGGATCTTCTCTTTGCTCCTTGATTGCCTTTCTCACCCACCTGCAAATAACGATTATATCTTTTTTTTCTTTTATTATTATATATTTTTTTTGAAAAACACTTAAGCTGCCTCAAAGAGGTTTTCACCCTAGATATCTACCCTGGGTGCCTCAAGGAAGGTTTTCACCTAGGGATCTTCTTACTCTTTTTCATTTTTTCTCATCCTTGGGTCTCCTTACGGGGTTTTCAACCCAAAGATAGGACTCAGCCGCCTCATGGAGGTTTTCACCAGAATCCTTAATTTTTCTCTTTTTCAGTGCCTTGATGAGGGAGGAGCTGGAACTTTCTCCACCATCATCACAGTCTTATTGATATTGTCAATGAACTCTTGTTTTGATAAAGGCTTCTTGTACATTTTCAATTGGTGTCCATTAACAAGAAATGGAATGGCTTCTTCATCTATTCTGATTTGCCCTGAACCATTATCATGGCATCTTTCCACCATATAAGGTCTGAGCCATCTTGTCCTTAGATTGCCCTTGAAGTCTTTATACCTAGAATCATATAGCAATGCCTAGTCTTGCACTTTAAATTGATTCTTCTTGATATGTTTGTCACGCCAGATCTTCCTCTGAAGCTGAACTATCTCTGTATGTAGGAGGGTATGCATTATAAATTCATCCAAGCCATTCGAATGGAACAATATTTCTTTCTATGCATGACTGAGATCTAAATCTAGTTGGGGAGCCATCCTCAATGTGTTATATTCAAACTCAATGGACAACAAAGCCTTTTTCCCATAGACTTTCTCATAGGGTGTAAATCTAGTGGCGGTCTTCCATGTTGTATTATAGGCCCAAGTGGCCTCAACTAGTCTCTCTACCCAATCCTTCCTGCTGCTGCTCACTACCTTCGTTAAGATGTTCTCTAGTGCCCTTTTGGTTACCTCCACTTACCCATTAACTTGTGGATGATAAGGAGTGGAGGTCCTATGCTTGATTTTGTGATGGCTGAGCAGTTCTTCAATCATGGTAGAGGTAAACTGGCTGCCTTGGCCTGTGACTAGCTCTCTAGGGTACCCTAATTTGTAGAATACATTCTCCCTTAGGAACTCAACCATATTCCCTTCTGTTGTTGTCTTAATTGCCTTGGTTTCAACCCACTTAGTCAAATAATCAGTGCACACAACTGCTTTTGCTTTGAAGGAGGGTTTATAGGCCCAATGAAGTCCACGTCCCACTTGTCAAATGGCTCAAAAGTCACTTGAGGTTTTAGGGGAATTTCATCTCTTGGAGTAGGATTTCCCATCCTCTGGCACCAATCACACTGAATAATGTACTTTTTCACATCCTGATGAAGAGTAGGCCAATAATATCTTGCTTGCAACACTTTAAATGTTGTCCTCTTTGCTGCAAAGTGACCTCCACAAGGCCCATTGTGATAGGTCATAAGGATGTCAAAAAATTCCTCTTTCCTTACACACCTTCTCAAGATTTGATCTTGGCTAAGTTTGAATAGATTGCCCCCAATCCAGGTGAAGGGGGTGCTTTTCCTGACTATCCTTCTCTTTTCTTTGGAGGGTAGGTTTGGTGGGAACTGTGCTGATACCAAATAGTTTGCTATATCAGCAAACCATGGGGAGAGAACTAAAATAGCAAAAAAATTCTCATCTAGTAACTGGTAATCCACCATTCCTTCTTCACCTGCATGCAAATTCATCCTAGATAGAAAGTTTGCAATAACATTTTCCTTACTAGGCTTATTGTTAGATCAAACTACTGTAATAAAAGAAACCATCTTATAATTCTAACATTTACATTTGGTTTGTTATTAAATATTTGATTACAACATGATCAATATGCACAAATGTTTGATAGCTTGTAATGTAATGCCTAAATTTGTTTAATGAATGCACAATAGCCAAGAGTTCCTTTTCAGTCACAGTATAGTTTAGCTTAGCATTTGACAGGTTCTTACTGATAAAATAGATGGCATAGGGAAATTTCTCCTCTTCCTAACCTAAGGCTGCTCCTATGGCTTTGTGTGAGGCATCAACATGAATATGAAAAGGGAGGGCCCAGTTTGGGCCTCTAAGGATTGGTGCAATGGTTAACTTACCATTTAGAATGTCTAAGGCCTCTTGACAACTCTTTGACCATATAAACTCAAAATCTTTGGCCAACAACCCAAACAAAGGAGAGGCCAACTTGCTGAAGTCCTTTATGAACCTTCGATAGTATCTAGCTAACCCTAAGAAACTCCTGACATCTCTTTGCTTTTGTGGAGGTGGTACCCTTTGGATGATTGCTATTTTGTTTGGGTCCCCCTACAATCCTTGCTGAGATATTGAATGACCTAGCACGGTCCCTTTAGTCATTAAGAATTCACATTTTTCTGGACTGAGAGATAGGTTCATTTTGGTGCATTTGTGCAATACTTTTCCTAGGTTAAAATCACAGTCATAAGGTGTAAAGTCATCCATATAGATTTCCACAACATCATGTACTAATTCAGCAAAAATACTCAAGACTGCTCTTTGGAAAGTGTCAGGAGCATTGCATAGGCCAAAAGAAAGGACCCTATAGGCAAAAGTACCCCAAGGATAGGTGAATGTGGCCTTATCCCGGTCTTCTAGGAAGATTTGGATTTAGTTGTACCCACTGAATCTCTCTAGGAAGGAAAAAAACTTGTTCCCTTCTAGGCCATCTAGCACTTTGTCAATGAAGGGTAGGGGAAAATGATCCTTCTTTGTGGCTTTGTTGAATTCCCTATAATCAACACAAATCCTCCACTTACCATTTTTTTGGGAACTAACACTAAAGGAGAGACCCACTCACTATCAAAGATAGGGTAAATGAATCCCGCTGTTAGGAAACAAACTCACAAGAAAAGATAGATCAATGCCTTAAAATTCAACCTCTTCGAGGGGACAACCTCCTTTACATTACACAAATGAATAATTCTTGGATGATACAAATGACTAAACCTCCCTTCTATATATAGGAGTTTAAGGGGTCATAATATAATCAAGCTGGCATAACAATAATAACATAAGGGCACAAAAATAGTGGGTTTCTATGGGGCATAATAATAACAATATGGGGACAATAGGGGCACAATAATAACAATAAGGGATACAATGACAATAGTAATGGGGGAATCACTAGTATTATAGGTCCCTAACATGCCCCTCTCCTTCTGAAAAGCGTTGTCCTCAACACTTGAGTAGTTTTGGATGCTTTCGTATAAAATTTTCATCCTCCCATGTGGAATCTTCAGCATATAAGTTCTTCCACTTGATGAGATACTGCGAAATTAATCGATTTCGTAGCTGTCAAGTTCTTGTTTTTGTGACTGATTCTAGTTCCAATATGATTTTTCCTTCCTTGTCAAGTTTTGGAAATATTGTTTGAACTGGGAGCTTGTCACCTATAACCTTC